>JAOXOE010028529.1:0-16006 GCA_028565055.1 Phoeniculus purpureus
ATGGCCCCTAAACCCTGCCTTCAAACACCAGATCTCCATGTTCTTTGAGCCCCTGCAGGGTGGGTGCGGGAGCGGGACGGGGACGGGGTTGTGGGGGGCACGGGGAGGAGGGGGAGGTGTGCGCGCGGGTGTTCGGCTGCCCGCGGGCGGGAGCATCGCGGGGGTGCGGGGAGACTCTCCGGCGCTGGGGGCGGGGGTGGTTAGGCTACGCTGACCAGGTCTCTGCCCCCGCACCCGGCTGTGTGCGGGGCATGAGGTCGCTGCCCCGTCCAAGGCTGCCGCTTCCGCCCCGCAGGGCCGGCGGGAACTGCCCCTGCCCCGCACTCACCGCTCCACCTGTCGTCGGGCGGCGGGCAGGTAAGGGTCGGGCTCCCGGCGAGCGTGCGGTGCGGGAGCGGAGTCCTGAGCCGCGGTGCCCCGGCAGGGAGAGGGGGCCCCGCAGGTGCCCCCCGCTCGGTCCCAAGTCCGCGGGAGCAGGCAGGCGTGGAGCGTAACAGAGCCGCATTCCTGCGCTCGGGCTGCTGCGGGAGGCACTTTGCTTTTTCCATGAGAGGGCAGGAGCCTTAGCGAGCGAGTTGGGGGAGAGAGGGAGAAACACCAGGAGAGCAGGAGCTGTGTTATGTTTCCACTTTCCTCTAATGAAGGCCCCGTGGAGGTGCAGTTGGAAACACAGGGTCCCCTATGCCTTCGAGGAGGGTGAGAACAGTGTGCTGCCTGCTTCCAGGGCCATATGCAGCATATGGTGGCCAATGAAACGGGGCCTGGCTCCTTCTCTTGCTTGTCTTGGCAGCCTGCTCCATGGCTTGTGTTACCAGCTCTGGAACACAACTGCTGCCAAGCTGTGCGTGTGCGCGGCTGCTGGGACTCCAAGCTCGGCACTAAGAAATGCTTCTGCAGCTCAGCCTAGGGTTTTTTAACTAGTTTTGAGAAAATTTACATGGAAAAGCTATCAGGAGGCTGTTGCCAGAGTCTGCACTGGGAATTTGCTGGTCAGTGCTCACACAGGGATGTGTGGGTGCAGGAGCTGCTGTCCAAGCTGTTCTTGTGTCAAGTAGCGATTGGCTGTCCCATGTTCCTGGAGTCTGGGGGACTAACAAGATTCGCTTAGAATTAGTGTGCAGGTTGCTGCCTCTGTTCTCTTGCTAAGGCACCCATGGATGCTTCTCCCTCTTCATGGCTGAACATTAAGTTTTCTTCCTTACAGTACGCAAAGGTCTCTCCTGCAGTCCTTGCCAAGGAAGAGTAAATAATCCCACTCACCTCTTGCCTCCTCCTGCTCTCTCCATCTGAGCAGCTCGGATGTAGGCAGCTCCAGAGTGGGCGGTGCTGAGCCTCCACTCTGTGGGCTCCTTCTCTCCACTCATGTTTGTTACTTCATCTGCATTGCCTGGGCCCGGTACTTGGCAGCCTTCAGTGTCTTGAGAGTGAGGCTGTTGAGAGGCTCTTTTCACTGCAGTCAGCTTTTCCCCGTGGGTCCAGCCACAAGAGCCAGGAAGCCAGAGCCACAGCGTGTGGCACAGTCTCCTTGCCAGCCTTCGTGTGTCCTGCAGCACCAGTGCAATGAGGAGGGGGTGTAGTGAGCCTGGTGCCATCTGTCTCTGGCTGCTCATATGGCTGCTCTCAGTTGCTTAGGCTGTCAGGAGTGTCACTCTGTTGATACTGGCTGTTGTAATGTGCAGCCAGGGAGTTAAAGGTCCATGCAGGGCTGTTGCAAACTAGCCAGAGCTAGTTTGTGGGTGACCCTAACATTCAGGGCATAATTTTCATTGTTTTTAGGGAAGTTTCTCATCTCTGAGGCCCTCCTTGCCCCCTGAGGGCTGAGCTGTATGCCTGCATAGGGTTGTCTTTTCCAGCCCTGACCACATGTGGTCATGGGAGATTCTGGAGCATTTCAACAAGTCAGTTGTTAACCTCAGGTTCCGAGCTTTAGCCTAGCTCAGAGCAGGATAGTCCTTCTTCCTTAGATTCCTTTGAGCTACTTCAGGCTGAAGTAGGATAGATTTCTTTTTTTACCTTCCTGCTTTGCAGCAGTAGTGAATGCCTGACACAAATAGGCAACTGCAGTCTCTAATAATAATGCAGTGATACTTAACTGCGGTTTTCTTCAGTTCTTGCAGTTAATGGCACTAGAGGGGCCCCGCTGTGCTAGGTGCTGTGCAAACCCTGCTGTTGCAAGTTGCTTACAAGTCAATTGCTGCATTGCAGTGGTGGGGGCAGTGTGATGCTCAGCTAGAGCTTCTTACTACCTGCTGAAGGTCTGGACAGGAATACTTGGCTGAGGGGGAAAGGAGTGCGAGTTGACCATTTTGCTCGTGGTGGGTTGTGTGTGGGTGTTCATAAAGCTTGTAATAGGGGTAAGAAATCGGCGTCAGACTGGCGGATGTGGGGGCCTGATGATGGGGCTGCAAAACTGCGCTTCTGCTGAGGAGAGTCTCTCTGCTCCTGGGCTGTCCCTTGAGGATAGTGCAGTGAGCTCTGCCTCCCTGATGGAGAAAAGGCAGCAAAGCTCTTAGCATTCCTGCTTTGGAAAGCTTTCCATTGCTTTCTGTCTGTGAGTGACTTGGATATCCCCTCTGCATCTGTACAAAACTGCATGTTGCAGGACTGAGCCAGACTGTTCCCACTCATAAAATGGATTTCAGAAAAGTAGACTTCATCTCAGAGGATGGAAGCTGCTTCTCTTTAGCATTGTGGTCCTACGGTTCACCCACAAAGGAGCCTAGTGGTTTGGAATGGGACCTTCCATGGAGAGCACATGGGAGAAATGGAACAGCCAGGGCAGCACCTGGGACTGTCTGTGAGAAGGGCACAGAAGATGCTTTGGCCCAGCAAACCCAGGGCCTGGTTCTAAATGCTGCTTCTACCTTACAGGATGGTAATGGGGCATGGAGGTGGTGAAGTACTACAGTGGCTAGCATAGTGAGGTGGCATGCTGTGGCTCAGCACGCTGGGGAAGCTGTGATTGTGCTTTAAACTGGCCTGTAAATGGAGGAGACTCTCCCTGGTGCCACTCAGCACTCATGAGCTTCTTGACAAAGAGAAGCCATGCACAGTTCTGACCCAGTGGGTGCTGCTGCAGCTCTTCAGCCTGCTGCAGGTTTGGGGTTTCTTGGCATCAGCAGGTGAACCAAGGCAAAGTAGCTGTTACTAAAGCCCATGTGTGCTGGCCCTGTGTCACAGATGTAGGGACTTAGCTGCTGCTGTGTTCTGATGGTTGGCAATAACTTTGGTACTGGTCAGTGTGGTGTTTGGCATGGCAGTTTGAACAATGCAGACCAGAGGAACAAGACAGGAGATGCAGCAACCTGTTGAAAGTACTAATCAAACCTAGATGCAGATAACAGCTCTGTGGGGATGGGAGGCTGTTGCATGTTAGGTGACAAAACTGGAATATCATGGCTAGGTGCTTGTGGCACTGGGAAACTGAGGGAGTGGTTTACTGCCTTCACCTTTTGTGCTTAACTTAGCCCTGACTGGGGGCCGGACCCTGAAGTGGAAGGCTTCACCCTACAGTTTCCCCAGCCAGAAGAAAAACTAGTGGCTCTGTACTTCAGAGGAGGAGTGATAGCCAACTGCCCTGTCTTTGCTGAGGGAGTGACATTCTTGGGGCATGAGACACTGAGTATGTCAGAAAAGGGCTTTCCTATAAATCACTCTTCCTTCTGCCAGCAGAAGGAGCTGGAAGGATGCATTGTCTGTCGTGTATGCTGAGACCTCCATAGCGAGGTGCTAAAAAAGACAAAGGGTGACACCACAGCCAGAGGAATCGGAAGCTGTTTCTCATGGGTGCTAGCACCATTTCTGATCGCCACAGCAAAAGTATTGCCTGCTGGCCAGGAGCAGATGGAGGGCCAATTGCTGTGACTTGGGTGTTTCAAGGTGATGCATGCACATGGTGATGGTGTCTACAGCCTAGCACACTGAAGAGGAGAGAAAAGATTGCTTGCATGGTGGCTTGCAGCCTTGGCAGCACTCGGTGCACTGCAGCTGACAAGTGATGAGCCTGAGCCTGGAGTGAGAGAACAACAGGCAAGCGTGACCTTTGTTCTTCAGGCAGTGCAGAGAAGGGCTTGATGGGGCATGCTTTGCCTTAGTGTAGGTCTAATGTGGGCAGCAAAGAAACGAGCTGGTGTTTATGGAAGGCCAGAATGTGCTGGCTGGCAGCGTTAGGTGATAGGTTAGCCCTCTGAGCTCTGAATCAAATACTGCTGATGGCAGAGCATGTAGAATAGCTTTTGTTGGAATAAACGGTGATTTATAGACAGTACAATCGAAAAGAAGGTGGCAAGCAGCCCTCGCTCCTGCCAAGGAAGCTGACAGCAGAGAAGATGGTATTGTCAGTTTGAATTGAAGTTGGACTGTTGGAGTCTGTGGTGGGATGTCATGGTCATCTGTCCTGGAGATGCTGTTGATGCAGCAGCAGCAGCTGCTCTGAGTTTCTAAAGGAGCAACCAGCACATAGGGATGAGGGAGGATATGGAGGATGGTCCTGGAGGAAGAGTGAGTACAAAGCAAGCTTCTGCACGACTAAGTGAATAGATACCAAAGAATTAATTGGGGCAGTGTTAACTAAGAATTAACCAAGGGCCCTAAGAAAAGCATATGAAGATAACACTAGTGGAAAAAAAACACTAGGGGAAAACGTGGGTTCCATCTGGAAGGAAACTGGTGACCTGGTATGCTGGAATGTGGAGAAGGCTGAGGTGCTCCTTGACTTTTTTGCCTCGGTCTTTGCCAGAAAGCTCTCAAACCACACCAGCCCAGTCACACAAGTCAAAGGCTGGGACTGAGAGAAAGGAAGCACCACCCATGATGGGGACAGATCAGGTTTGTGACCTTATAAAGAACCTGAAGCTTCACAAGTCCATGGGACCTGGTGAGATACACTTGTCGGTCGTGAGACAACTGGCAGATGAAATTGCCACTATCCATCATAGCTGAGAAACCAGGGCAGTTGGGTGAAGTTCCTGCTGCCTGGAAAAGGGGAAACATAAACCCCATTTGTAAAAAGGGAACAGAAGATGACCTGGGGATCTACAGGGCAGTCAGTGTCACCACCAAGCTATGTGTGGTGGTCAATAGGCTGAAGGGAAGGGAGGCCATCCAGAGAGACTTGAATAGGCTGGAGAGCTGGGCCTGTGCCAACTGCAGGAAGTTCAACAAGGGCAGGGTCCTGGACCTGGGTTGGGGCAATTCCAAACACAGATCCGTGCTGGGTGCTGAATGGATTGAGAGCAACCCTGAGAAGGACTTATGTATGTTAGTAGAGGAGAAGCTCAGTATGAGCCAGCAGTGTGTGAGGACAGCTCAGAAGGACAACTGGATCAACAGAACTGTCAGCAGCAGGGCAAGGGAGGGGATTCTGCCCCTCTACTCTGCTCTTGTGAGACCTCACCTGGAGTCCTGCATCCAGTTCTGGAGTCCTCAGTACGAGAAGGATGCGGAACTGTTGGAATGAGTCCAGAGGAGGCTACAGGGATGACTGGAGGGCTAGAGCCTCTCTGCTGTAGGGACAGGCTGAGGGAATAGGGCTGTTCAGTCTGGAGAAGAGAAGGCTCCAGAGGGACTTTAAAGCAGCTTTCCAGTACCTGAAGGGGCTCCAGGAAAGCTGTAGAGGGACTTTTTATTAAAGACTGTAGTGAGAGCACAAGAGCGATGGTTTCAAGCTAAAAGAGGGGAGATTTAGATTAGATCTTAAGGAGAAATCCCTCCCTGTGAGGGTGCTGAGGTGCTGGAACAGGCTGCCCAGGGAGGTTGTGGCTTCTCTGTCCCTGGAAGTATTCAAGGCCAGGTTGGATGGGGCTCTCGGCAACCTGGTCTGGTGAGAGGTGTCCCTGTCTGTGGCAGGGGATTGGGACTAGATGATCTCTGAGGTCCCTTCCAGCCTAAACCAGTCTGATTTCAGCACAGTCAGGCACTCCTGTGCCAGTTTTAGGCTGTGGATAAGAACGCTGAAGAGGTGGCTGGAAGGGCGTGAGCAGAGGCTGCCCTCTGGAGCCCCAGGGTTGTGTGGCTGATGCCCAAGCACATTAATTTATGCTGAAAGAGCTGTGCCAGCATCAGCTCCTTCAACAAAAGCCCCAAAATCACTGGGGGAATTAATTACCCAAACAAGCAACTGAAGATTGGAACTGAAGGAGCAGGAGGGGGTGCAGGGATGGGGTCACAGCTGAAGCTGGGCAGCTGTGGCAGTTTGGTGAAGCTGCTTCTCACTCAAAGCCTCTTGTGGCCTCCAGAAGGTAACACCGGTAATGGGAGAAAAACTGTGAACAAATATTTAATATTAAATCAGCCATTGTCAGAGGCTGTTTGGCTGTAAGAGGGGACACAAAGTCCTTGCTGATGGCAGAGCTGAGCAGAGGATGCTGCGTGGCTCCTGGCTCTTTGGGGGTGCCTGTGCTGATTAAAACTCATAGCATTAAAAATGGGCTTGACTGAGACGGCAGCTGCCACAGCAGGGATGCGGAAGCTGGTGCAATGAGGAGGAGGGTTTACAGACATCTCGGCAAGAGGTCAAGCCTTGTGTTGCAGCATTTAAACCCAAACAGGGGTTATGTGGAGGCAAAGCTAAGGGAGTGCAAGCTGAGTGTTGACCTGTGAAATCGTATGTCGAGCAGATTGCTGCAAGGGTGATTGCTGAAGAGAGCATTGAATGACACAAGCTGCTCACCAGTGAGCAGGAAGGTTCAGAAAGCCTTCGGTCTTCTGACTGACTCTGGAGCATCTTGCTGCTGTGATGTGAAGTGATGAATAGCATCAGTGCAGAAGGGCACAGCTAGAGGGACTGTAAATTTGGGCTGGTGGCATCACACAGACTCTGGTGTCAGATCTGAGACTCAACATTCTCCTTCCCCTTGCTGCTTGGCTGTGGGCTTCATTCTTTGAGAAATCACTGATACCATGCCAGAATCATATGCTTCAGCCACAGGACACCCAAAAGCTGGTTTTGCTGAAGACAGAACACTTCTCAGCTTGAAAGGCTGCCTGGCATTGGGGTCTATATATAATAACTAGTAATGAAAAGAAAAAACATGAGCATCTCAGCTAAAGCACTTGTATTTGGAGTTTTTAACCCATGACTTTGTGCTAGGAGGGGAAGGAATACAGAGGGAGTTGGCTTGTGTGCCTTAGAACTAACAAATGCTGCAAGGGTCTAGCTAGAGGGAATGGGGCACTAGGAAGCCACCAGTCATATTCACACTATCCAGTAACGTGTGGCTGTTGAAAAGCTGCACTTAAAGGTCAGACCTTGAGCTAGTTCTCTGCTACCTTGAAAACATGTTAGTGATATGCTGAAGCTACAGGCAAGCAGGTGAAGTGTCTTCCAGGGTAAAGCATTAAATAGAATGATGTGCCTTGGCATTTCTGATGTGATCAAAGGACAGCTGACCTCTAGCATTAATGGGAAATGAAGGAGAAAGTTTCTGGGACTTGGTCTGAAAGGTAAACCTCTCCTTAGCTTCTCTGCTTGTCTTGACTAACCCTGTTTAACCTGCTGCTACTGACCCTGCTTGAGTGGGAAGGTTGGACCAGGCAATCTCCAGAGATCGTGCCCCACCCTGGCAATTCTGACTGTGATCCAGTATCTCACAGTCAACTTTACTCAGCCTGCTGTTGATACAGGTTTGTCATCCCAGGATGGTGACTGCTGAGCAGCTGTGCCCACTGGCTCGATAGTGTGTGCCTGCACTCAGCTAGGCAGGAGCATAAGTGCATCGGCAGTTACCTGGTCTCTCAGCAGCTGAGAGTGGAGGCTTTGGAAAGAGCAGGGCAAGTGTATGTTATCTCCCATGCCAGCAGTCAGTGCTGCCAGTGCTTCCAGGAGTTTGTGCGCACTGATGGTCCTTTGTGGACCCTGCTTCCATGAGTTTTTCCAGCTGCTCATCCAACCCTGCCTTAGGAGTGACTTTAATGGTTGTGGGGAAACTGCCACTGAGACTTTCTGGTCTGGTGGGTTTTTTCCACCCCCTCTTGACATCACTGGTCCTTCTGCTGTGTGGGTGCCTCCTGGTGCAAGGAGAGGATGGGGTGGATGCCTCGAGGCTCCTGGGGCTGATCTGGCTGGGAGGAGCAAGGAGAGCATTGCATGAGTACTATGACGTGTTGAGTTGAGGGGGGGAGAAGGATGCTCTCTGTGTGCACAGAAGTTGGCTCTGCATGTTGTACCTGGGTTGCTGGTGAGTGTCCCAGGCCAGTACATCCCAGGATGTACTTTCACTTTAGCCAACAGCACCTGTTCCCGTTGCTTTTGGGCAGACAGAACAGCTCCAGCTCTGTGGGCTTCCCATTTTGGGTATCACTTGATTTATCTCTCAGCTGCTTATTCTTCATGTTTCCTGGAAGCTCCCTCTTCTCTGCCTTGACCTGAACAGCCAAAGTTTGCCCCAATCCTGTTCTCACTTGTGCTGCAGATTATTTTTCTCTGATAGGAGCAGCCTTTTGCATCTTCCTCCATTTTCCCTCCCCTGCAGCCTTGGCTTCCTCATGCCTATGCTTTGGAGATGTTTGCTCAGTGGCAGGTTTTTCTCTTGCTCCTCCTGTGTGCTGTGTCCCAGTTCTGTCTGCACCTGCTCATGACTCATCCAGAACAAAATGAGCTGCTTGGGGTCCTCTTTGTGCTCTTGTCTTCTAATACCTTGCACATCAATCCAAAGTAGGTTAAGAGCAAACCCCGGGCTTCTGCACTCCAGAGCAATGTGTGCTGGAGTGAGCGGTCCATGGGACCTCATAACTGGTATTGCAGCCAGCTCCTGTTCTTCTGGTGCTTTGCCCCTTGGGTCTCCTCTCTTCGTGATCTACACATCAGTAGCTTATCCTGCCTAGTAGGATTCATGTGCTTTGTTTTCTATCACCCAGTTCTGCTTATTCCTGGCCTTTGCCATCTCTGGAGAAGAGCAGCTGCTTTTCCTACTTCAGACCTTGTCAGGTGGTGGGACTGTGGAATAAAGTTCTAGGCACTGCAGTGTAGGAAGGGCATGGAAGGACTGGAGAGGGGGTAGAAAGGGGTAACTGTGCTGATGAGGGGTCTGGAGAACAGGTCTGCTGAGGAGAGTCTGAGGAAACTGGGGCTGCTCAGCTTGGAGAAGAGGAGGTTGAGGGGAGACCTTGCTGATCTCTGCAACTGCCTGAAGGGAGGTTGGAGTGAGGTGGGTGTTGGCCTCTTCTCCCTAGTGACCAGTGACAGGACAAGAGGAAATGGGGTCAGGTTGTGCCAGGGGAGGTTCAGATGGGATCTTAGGAAAAACTTCCTAGCAAGGGATTGGACTAGATGATCTTTCGGGGTCCCTTCCAATCTCTAATGATTCTATGATTCTAGCAGGAGTGGGGATGCCTTGGAACAGGCTGCCCAGGGAGGGTGTGGAGGCACTGTACCTGGAGGGGTTCAATAAACAGGAGATGGGTTAGTGGGTGAGGGTTGTGGGGTGGATGGTTGGACTTGATGATCTTGAAGGTCTTCTCCAACCTTGATGACTTGGCTTTTGCCATGTCCTGAGGCTCTGGAGCTGGGTTGTAAAGGGCCATGTCTTGCTCTCCCTCCAGCCTATGAAGCTGTTTCCTCTGCTATGATGCCAGGGCAGATCCCCGACCCGTCCCTGACGGCTGGAGCGCTGCCTGGGCTGGGCCCCCTCACGGGACTGCCTGACGCGGTGCTGACCACCCAGGAGCTGAAGTACGCAGACATCCGCAGCATCGGGTCCATGATCTCGCCGCTCCACTTCCTGGAGGTGAAACTTGGGAAGAGACCCCAGCCTGTGAAAAGTGAGGTGAGTCTTGGGGTCTGCTCCTTGCACATAGCCCTGGGAGCTGCTCTGCTGCTTGTGTTTGGGTCACTGCCAGGGTGGCCAGCAAAATGTTCTATAGTGTCACACTGCCTGTTAGCAGCTGTTAGCAGGTGGCTGAGCTCAAACTTTGCAGGCTGGATCTGGTGCAGTCAGGGTGTCCCTAGGTTGGGGCGCTCACCCAGAGGAGAAGCGCAGTCTGTCAGTGTTTGTGTGATTGCATGAGCCCTGGGTACTACTGGTGTTGGCATTGCCATTTCTGCCTGGGCCAGTGGTGGTGATCCAGGTGCTGCTTGGTGGAGTGGGGACTGGCTTCACCTTGAGACTCCTGGGCTGTAGAAGGTTGGTGGCTTCTGCCTTGGTGCTGCAGGCTGTCATGTTAGGCTGCAGTGACTTTAGAGATGCTTGCACAGCGTATTCCTTGTGGGGTTGTTGTGCATTTTGGTTGCCCAGGCTTGGACTCCTTAACCTTTGCCTGGCTGGTGGTGTGTTGGCACCTCTTGCTGCCTGCATGTGGAGCTGGGAGCCACGCAAGGGTGAGAGTGACAGCTGCTCTCAGAAGCTCTGATAAACACTATTTGGGAGCACTGGCTCCCGTCTTGGGTGATGCTGTGTGAGGGTGCGGTGACACCTTCTCTGGAGATGTCAGCGAGGATGGGCTGGATGATGTGAAAAGCTGCCCATGATGAGCTGCGATCTCAGTTCTAGGGAGCAGCCTAGTGGTGCCAACACTTGGTTTGCCCCAACAGCTATGGCAGAAGCCCAGCAAAGCCCATCTGCAGGGAGGCTGCCCCTTCCGCCTCCCCAACCCCTTGCTGAGGACTTGTGTGATAGTACCTGTGGTCACTTTGCCCAGTGCTCAGTCCCCAGGGGGCTGTCCAGTCACCTTCTGTAGCATCTCATGGAGATCACTTGTAGAGGGCTGGGCAGCTCAGCAAAGGCAGGAGCTGAAGACAGGATGCTGCAGGAAGCAGAGCCTGGACTGTGCTAATGGCTTTGGTCCCTCTCCGGGCTGCAGTGGTGCACTGTCCCAGGCTCTGGGACACGTGGGGTGCCCCTGCTTGCTTTGCTGCATGGGCTGGGTAAAAAAGAAAGGATCTGTGTCTGCTGCCTTCAGAGCACAGCTTGTCTCTTGGGGCATCTCAGACCCCTCTGAACTAACTCTGCAACAGCTGCATTTGCTCAGTGGGCTGGGGATGAGGTTTCACCAGCCCCTGCCTGACAGGGACAGGACAGCCATGCCCTGGTGCAGATTCTGGTAGTGCAAAGCGTCCCCTGAGGTGGTTGTTGAAACACTGTGGAGAAAATCTGAGCAGATCCACTGGCAGTCCCTGCACAGCTGCCTGCCCTGCAGTTGGTTCTTCTCCAGTGTGGCCTGTGAAACAGAAAGTTTGAGGACAGCAAATGGAGCTGCCCCTAGGCACAGGCTTTGCAGTGAAAGCCTCAGGAAGCTGAAGCAGGAGCTGCTTCTCCCATGAGTATCCCAGAAGCTGCTCACGCATGATTTTGCAATGCAGCCTGCTGCTTTCCTCTCAACCCAAGCCAGAGTCCAAGAGTGCTGGGTGCCAGCAGGCAGTGCTCTTCACTGTGGAAGGAAAGGCTGCTCCCCGCACCCTGGGGCACAGGGAGCTTTCTCTGCTGTGCTGGGAGGATCAGCATCTCCTGGCACTGGGATGTTTGTGTGCAAAGTCACCCAGTGGGTGTGGGTTTCTGGCTTCCCTGAAGGCAGTGGACAGCCCTGCTGGGCAGGCTCCTTCTTGGAGCAGCTTGCTTCCAGAGATGCTGATGGGTTCCTCTGCCAATGAAATCCACCTGGGAAGGCTCTCTGTGGCTGATGGTCACCCTCAGTTCCTGATACTGCTGGCTGAAGCAATTCAGGAGACAACTCTAGACTTTCTGCTCAGAGTGGTCTCCAGGAGATTGGCTGCTGAAACACACTATTAGGTGATACATGCTTCCTGTCCCTTGTGCCTTTGTGTGGGTTCCTAACTCCCAGCAGCTTTGTTGGGCCACTTTTCTGAACTGAAATCAAGCAGTAGAGTGAGGGAAAGCTGCTTGTTTGAAGCTACAGGAGCTGTGGTCAGAAAAGCAGAACCAAATTCAAGATGCTTATCCCTATGCTGAGCTGCCCTCCTCGAGTATCAGTAGCCTATCTGAGGGGCACAGTCCTTTGATGGGTTCTCTGTGGCATGTGCAGGAAGCTGAAGGGGACAGGGACAGGTCACATAGTCTTTGATGCTCACTGGATGGAGCAGTGGGGCAGGGAAATGTGTCAGAGTTCCCAGGGATGCACTGAGGCTTGTGCTGCTGTGGTTTGCTGCTCTAGTTTGAGCTGCAGCTCCAGATGTACTTTGCAGGCAGGTCTGGAGTGTTTCAGGAGCTGTGAGCACGTGAACACTCTCTGCACCCTTCTGATAGTCCCTGAGCTATAAAAGGCTGAGGAGCTGCCCAGGGGGTAGGTGAACAGATGGTGGATGCACAGAGGGGAGCAGTGCCTACCCTGATCTTCATAGGATGCTTTGGGTTGGAAGGGACCTTTGAAGGTCATCTAGTCCAACAACCCCTCTGTGGTGAAAGGAGCATTGTTAACTAGATATTAAACTAGAACTGCTTCCTCTTATGCTCTGCATGGAAATGCTGTGAGAGTTGCTTCTATGCTGTGAGGTGTCCTGGTCCTGCCAGAAGGAAGAGACCCCAGAGCATGGAGCTGGAGCCTTCCTGGTCACTTCTGCCTGCCCAATTTGACTTATATGGGCATAGTGAGGGCTGCCAGCTTCTAACTGGAGTTGTGGGCATCAGCACGGTTCCCATACTGGTTCTCCCAATTG
Organism: Phoeniculus purpureus; assembly: GCA_028565055.1. Lineage (NCBI taxonomy): Eukaryota > Metazoa > Chordata > Aves > Bucerotiformes > Phoeniculidae > Phoeniculus > Phoeniculus purpureus. The sequence goes on from JAOXOE010028529.1 coordinate 12,608, forward strand.
CGAATGATGTTCCATGGCACTGCCTTGGCAAAGGAATGATGACAGCCCTGTGCTATGGAAGCTGCTGTATAGCTTGAGCTGACTTGGCTTAATGTTTTAGCCCCAGCTGAAATAGCTGCTTAGGTCTCATGCTTGGGAGGGAAGGTAGAGGAGATACACAATTTATTAGTGCTATGAAACTTGGACATTGTCTTCTAAAGCACCTGACTTGCTGCATACTGGGCATGCAGCTTGCCCAAGGTTTCATTGCAACCTGACGGAGTCAGCGTTCCACTCTATCCTTGGATAGCCCACTGAGACCTTCTGGTTCATGGGCTTCAACTCAGTGAATGTCAGTCTGCTGAGGGTGATGACACCTGCAGCTTTGGCTTCCCACTAGTGTGCCTGTGTGTGGGATTATCGGGTGATCCCCCACTCACACCACCACTTTGTGGCCTTGGCATTGGGAGTCTTTTTTTTCCTTCTGAGGTGACCTAGCGCAGGAGCCAGAGCCACAAGCTGTTCAGAGCTGTGTGCCCTGGGGGCCTCTTTGTGTCCCTCAACCACATTGGCTTGGGGAGCTGCAAAGGGAAGGATGTAGCTGCTTTTCCAGACTGGAGAGGAGGTTTGGATAGGCTCTAGAAATGTTCCTCAAGCATATGTTGCTGCATTTGGAAGGAAGAGCACTGTCTGACAGCAGATAGTAGGAATAAACAGTTCAGTCTGACATCTCATATTGCAGAGTCCCAAGCCAAATGTGGATGCAGGCACTGGGAACCTTCTCTTTAGCCATGCTGCAAAGGGAAAGCTGGATGCTGGCAGTGCAGGGCTTTCCAGCATTCAGACAGTTCTGGTTTCCCTACCCCTTACCCTTGGCTGCATGTGTGATGCTCTGCTTGCAGATGCCTGTGTAACAATCTGCCTGGTTCTGTGAGATGGGGCTCTGTTCCCTTAGTTTCTCACCTCTCTTGGGGAGGGAGCAACCCTACACAGAGTTGTCTGTCCCTGCCAGCCAGGTCCCCATCTGTGTGCTCCATACTGAACTCCCTCATGGTGTCTCCCATGGTGGAGTTGGAGGGTGGAACCATGTGGCTGGTGGCCACTGGCACGGATGGCTGCCACCCATCTCCTTGCCTGGCCACTGCCAAGTGCTCCTCCACCTCTTGCCCTACACCTGACAGCTCAGACTTGGGCTTCTCTGTCTTGTTGCAGCTGGATGAAGAGGAGGAGAGGAGGAAAAGGCGTCGGGAGAAGAACAAAGTCGCAGCAGCACGATGTCGTAACAAGAAGAAGGAGAGAACAGAGTTCCTGCAGCGGGTAGGTGCCCCGACCTGCTCCAGGTCAGGTGACCTTGAAGGGGTCACCTTCCTGGGATGGTGCCACAGCTGCAGGTGACACTTTCTCCTGTGTCCTCTGGCTCCCTGGCTCCTGGGTTCGCTCCTGGGCTCTTTCCTGGGCAAGCAGAGCCTGCTGGGGCTTGTTGCTCCTCTGTGCACAAGGCTGTGGGGGTGGTGCCCACACAGCTCACAGGCACCCCAGGGATACAGAGAGCAGGAGGTGGGCTCTGGGCTTGGGGGAGAGAGAGCTGTCTGAGGCCAGCTGCCCTCTCACCTGTCATCATCCCAAGGCAGAAAAACTTCCACAAGGGGTGGTGGGAACAAGGAGCCACTTCACAAGGACAGGGGCAGGTGAAAATTTAAACAAGAGTTTGTTTCCCAGCAGAATCATAGATTTAGAGAATGTCAGGGTTTGGAAGGGATCTATAGAGATCATTTTGTCCAACACCCCTACCAGAGCAGAATTCCCTAGGACAGGTCACACAGGAGCATCCAGGTGGGTTTTGAAAGTCTCCAGAGCAAGAGACTCTACAACCTCTCTGAGCATCCTGAGACAGGGCTCTGTCACCATCACAGTGAAGAAGTTTCTTCTCATGTTGAGGTGGGACTTTCTGTGTTCACTTGAACAATAGTCTCTCTTCTGTGGTGCCCTTCTGTTCCCTTCCACTTGACACCTACCCCTCAGGTATTAACAGACAACAATAAGATCCCTCTCAGCCTTCTCTTCTCGGGACTAAACAGCCCCAGTTCTGTCAGGCTTTCCTCATAGGGGAGATGTTCAAGTACCTTAACCATCCTTGTAGATCTCCATTGGACTCTCTCCAGTGGATCCCTGTCCCTCTTGAACTGGGGAGCCCAGAACTGGTCTTACCAGGGCAGAGTAGAGGGTGGGGAGAACCTCCCTTGATCTGCTGGACACTTTTCATGATGCACCTCAGGATTCCATTGGCCTTCTTGGCCACAAGGGCACAGTGTTCTTCTGTGGAGAACTGACTGTCCTGTAGGACTCCAATGTCCTTCTCCATGGAGCTGCTTTCCAGCAGGGTGACCCCTAACCTGTACTGGTGCCTGGTATTACTCCTTCCCAGATACAGGACTCTTGTCCTTACTGAACTTTGTGAGGTTCCCCTTTGTCCAGCTCTCCAGATGTCACTGCATGGCAGCACAGCCCTCTGGTGAATCAGCCACCCCTCCCGGTTTTGTATCATCAGCAAACTAGCTGAGGGGACACTATCCTCTCATCCAGGTCATTTGATGAAGCAGTTGAACAAAACTGGACCCAGTACTGACCAGTGGGGAACACTGCTGACCACATACCTCCATCTGGACTCTGCACTGCTGCTCACAGCCCTCTGAGCTCTGTTGTTGAGGCAGTTCGCAATCCACTTCACAGTGCAGTCGCGTAACCTGCATTGCTCAATGTTTTCCTCTGAGGCTATTATGTGTGTCAGTATCAAAAGCCTTGCTGAAGTCAAGGTGTCCTACATCTGCTGCTCTCCCTTTGCCTTTGTAGAGTATCAGATTAGTCAAGAAAGATTTTCCTCTCAATAAATCCATGTTGGCTACTCCTGATAACCTGCTTTTTTCCTATGTAGTTAGAGATGGCTTCCAGAATGAGCCGCTCCATCACTTTTCCGGGGTGATGTCAGGTCATAGGCTGGACTTGATGATCTCAGAGGTCTCTTCCACCCGTAATGGTTGTGTGAGGCTGACAACTCTGTAGTTGCCTGAGACTTCCTCCTTGCCCTTTTTGAAGACTGGAGTGACACTTTTTTTTGGCCAGTCCTCAGGCATCTCCTGTCCCCTGTGATTTTTTTCACAGGTGATGGAGAGAGGCTCAGTAACACCAGCCAGCTCTCTCAGCAGAGGCCTGTCCTGGGAGGTGTCTGTGTTTCCTTGCCATGTTACTTGATGCTGGGAGGCAGTGGGGCCGGGGTGAACTGCCTGGAGCAACCTGGTGCTTTGGAAGGTGCTCAGGCTGTTCCTGTACTGTACTGGCTGAGGGGCAGTGGCATGGAGCAGAGATAATCACAGAGCACTAGGGACTGGAAGGGACCTCAAAAGATCATCTAGTGCAATCTCC
>JAOXOE010028530.1:0-16004 GCA_028565055.1 Phoeniculus purpureus
AGATCATCTAGTCCAATCCCCCTGCCACAGCAGGATCACCTAGACCAAGTCGCACAGGAACACATCCAGGTGGGTTTCAAACATTAGATGCCACTGAGCAGAGCCTGGCTCCATCCTCCTGGCACCCACCTTTCACATATTTGTGAACATTTATGAGGTCACCCCTCAGTCTTAGTTTCTACCAGCTAAAGAGCCCCAGCTCCCTCAGCCTTTCCTCATAAGGGAGATGTCCCACTCCCTTCATCATCTTCGTGGCTCTGTGCTGAATTCTCTCCAGCAGTTCCGTGTCCTTCTGGGACGGAGAGGCCCAGAACTGGACACAATATTCCAGATGTGGTCTCACCAGGGCAGAGTAGAGGGAGAGGAGAACCTCTCTCCATCTGCTAACCAACCCCATTCTGAGCCAGTGGCATTTTGATCAAGGATGCCACTGGCCGCCTTGGCCACAAGGGCACACTGCTGGCTCATGGTCATCCTGCTGTCCACTTTTATTTACAATTATTATTATTACTGGGCATGACATCATATGGCAAGGAATATCCCTCTTGCTAGTTCAGGTCAGCTGTGCTGGTAGTGCTTGTTCCTAGTCTCTTGAGCACCTGCTCACTGGCAGAATATGGGAAACTGGAAATTCTTAAGAGCTAGTGAGGTATTTGGTGTTGGAAAACCAGTAAGAACTTCTGTTACACATTTTGCATGGCTAAGTGAGAGCTGAGCAGACTTCATCAGTATTTCATCGGTAAAGCGGCAAAACAGGGTCAGGGAGTGCATTTCGACTGAAGTCGATGTGATTGTGGAATACAGCTGATACAGTCACAATTACCCTGTGATGTTCTCCCAGCTTCATTTCAGCTGCTTTGGTGAAAGCTGTATGCAAGGAAGTTTGGGGGGAAAAAACCTAACCCAAGCAAACTGGTGGTGACTAATATGCCACTTAGAACTTGCTGCATGTCTTCTGTGTGACTGCAAGGAACAAAACCAAGTGTTCCCTGACAACGTGCATTCAGCCACGTTTTTCTGATTCAGTATTTATAAAAAGTTTATCCAATTCTTACGGCAAAGCACGGTAACAGCATCTTGGAAGTGTTTTGCTAAGATGCTCTGAACGTGTCAATCCTGTGAGGCGGCACAGTGACACTCAGTGCTGCTCACTCACTGCAGGATTTGCACTGAGTACAGACCAGTGGTAAGAAGGGTGAACTACCCAGCCTCAGAGTAGACTCCCACCTGAGCATTTCTGGGTTAAAAAAAGTAGGCTGTTACTAGCAAGCAGGACAATTGGAACACACTGACACTTCTACCGGTGGACCAAGTTGTGTGTTTGCCACGATGCCTATCACATAAGGATGGATGGATGCACGCACGCGTAGAACTTAGATAAGGTAGAGGGAAGAAGGTTCTGATGTAAAAATGGGACATGCAAATTATCTGTAGCTTCTGAAAGGCATTTCAAGTTGTTTTGAATCACATTTCCTACTACTGTGTTTACTGCACCTGAAAGCATAGGAAGTAAGCAGTGCTACACCACTTCCTCAGCCACTGCTTGGTTTCACAAGTTGTGATTCTTTTCACATACATTTCTGTATTCAAGTGCAAATCCATCTTGTCTGTGATGTTTATGTTCCATGAGATAAGGAGGTGCTTGCAGTGAAATTATAGGAGAAGAGGGGTGTCTTTAGAGACACATCAAAGATTAGGGCAGTTCCAACCTGAAGAAAGTTTGCCTTGAGTTTAAAGGCAATGCAAGGCAGAAGACAACTGTCACCATCCCTTAAACAGAGAGAACACAGTGGCCCGATCCACACAAGACACCTTGCTGCTAATAAGAATTTGCCTCCTTTAAGGAATGCAGAATTTGACCCAGAGAGGGGGGAAGTGGTTGAACAGAGGAATGTGTAACAAAGGAGTAGCTAAATACCCGCTGCAATTAAACAATTAGCAGCCAGCCCCCCTTAGCAACAGTTGTTTTGTGGTGGGGTGGTTTGTCAGTTGAAAATGATGAGGATTGTGGTGCTGTGATTTAAGAAGTCCTATTGTGACTCGCTGGTGTGTTAAATGTAAATGTATGTGTGGTGCTGAGCGCAAGCCAAGTCACTGTTGTGAACAAAGTCTTTGGGTAGATTGGATCCATCTCTGAGCAGAGGTGCATCCTTTCTCTGTACGAGCTCTGGCTTTAAATGCAGCTATTCTTCATGTCCAGACAGATCCACATGTCTTCTTGCGGCCATCTGGCTAATATTACCATGCTGCAGTACCACCGTGTTCTTGCTTGCTTCCCAGGCTTGCATCAACCGTTTGAAAAAGTTTTATCTTTCATGATTAGAGATTCCCACATTTGTTTTCAATCAGGAGAAACAAATGCATTTCATCCTAAGCAGCGAGCTAGCACGGCATAGGCAGGGAAGCTCTGCTTTTGTTTTGTTTAGTTCAGTTCAGTCTTCTAATGGAAAAAAGAAAGAAAGGAGTATAACAAGATGTAGAAGCTGAGCTGTTGGAGTTCCTGTTCCCATTTCTGGGAACCAGGGAGTAGTGAGAAGTAACAGCAGCCAAACTAAAGCTGTCGGCAGTGCTTGGTGTGAAGAGCACAAGCTAATTTATCGATCACATTTTATCACAGGATGTTCTGGGTCGTGGGACAGACCTACTGCTCGGGTTGGTCAGATGTTTCTGACTCTACAATCATCAAATCAAACTTCCCTGATACAAATCCAGAAGCGTGCAAATCTGACTTTAGTCAGCGCTTCTGGACTGAAGGCTGGGTAAAACCTGGCGTCTCTGAGGCTATAACCTTATATATATATTGTCAAAACACCAGCCTACGGAACAGAGCATGTCCTGGGTATGTGGGAGGATTTCAAATTATTGGGGTGGGAGAGAAGGGAGGATCTTGGCTGTGCAAACACACTCCATTATATTCCGTTTGGTTTAAGAGTCAGAGAATGGGCCAAATTCATTTGCTTTCAATATGTGTCGTAGCCTCAAGGTATCCTGTCACATCTAGATTATATGGTCGTTGTCTAACATGTTTTGCAGGTTTCCAGGATTTGTAGCTCTGGGATGGTTTTGCCAAACAGACTACCACAGATTTAGGACAGAGGATTTCAGTGTCTTGGGCTAGGCTCACTGCACTGAAGGCATCCTGCCAAATAGGGTTGTCCTAGGGCTGTGCTAATCCAAGTTTTCAGATATGTTCCTGGTCTCCATACCAAGTATGATGCAGCTGGTGCTCAAGAAAATGATGGTTTGCACCTTTTCCTTTATTGATATTGGTTTGTTGATTTTTTCCATTGTGAAGGATGAAGTTCATGTGTTTGTGTTCATATGTAAGGGGTCAGGTTTGTACTGTATTTTAAATGTCTTCTTTTATTGAGTGTCAAGGTGCCACACCGACTCATGAACGCTTTCACATCTGTCACATAGGGCTCTTTTCTTAAGGATGTGACTGAAACTGTGTCACTTAGAGAGTCTTGGAAACTTTTTTAATTGATCTCTTCATTCTTCCCACTGAACATCTGAAGTTCTCAATTTTGGGCAGTACAGTGAAACTTTTCAATGTCTCTTCATTCGGTCCCCAATTTGTCTATCTCAGTCATTCTTGGTAACTTCAGTGTTGACAAGACATAGTGGTTGGACTAGATGGTCTTTTGAGGTCCTCTCCAACTCCTACCATCCTGTGATTATTGTGTTGTTCCAGTCTTGGTTACCTTTTTCTCTAGGTCTTTTTGGTTGTCTCTTCATTCAGTCCCCAATTTGTCTATCTCAGTCACTCTTGGTAACTTCAGTGTTGACAAGACATAGTGCTTGGACTAGATGATCTTTTGAGGTCCTTTCCAACTCCTACCATCCTGTGATTATTGTGTTGTTCCACTCTTGGTTACCTTTTTCTCTAGGTCTTTTTGGTTGTCTTAGTAGGACCACCGCATGTTGCTGTGGATTTAAAATGCATTTCAAATCCATAAAAGGAAGCATACTCATCTGGCAGGACTTCAAGCTAAGGCTGCTTGTCTGGCGTGAAGCATGTTCCCTGTAATATTTGTTCATCCTCTGAGGAAGATTGCCAGAGTGCGTTCTTAGTGATGGAGTTAGGTAACACACCAGGAATGTGTCAAACCATAACCTGGGGCTCAGATGCAGCGTCTCTAGTAGGGCTCTGAGAGATCCAGACAGCATTAGCTGCTTTGCCCTGACAGTGGTGGTACTCCATCACGTATGCAGACTCAAGAGCCCTGCACGTGCGGTTTGGTGTGACTGGGTGCAGTGATTGTACAGTACTCAAAATATAACGTGCGTGAGAGGTCCCACACGCTCGGGGATCACTGTGCTCCTGCTTGAAGTGATTCAAAAGTGTTTTGTTCATGCCATAAAACTTCCAGTCAGTTGCTGGACTCTGTAAAGCAGGTACATAAACTATTCCTTGGGTCCTTGTGTTGTTTCCTGGTATAAATCAATGTTGAACCTTCTACGCTTGTGGAAGGTCACCCGTTGATGCCACCATTTTCAGCTTTGCCTCACCTTGCTTTTTGTGAGCAGAAGCTCAGCAATAGAACTTACTGGAATAGCTGTGACGTGGGTAGCACGTAGCTAGGGTGTAGCTGGAAAAGGTAGCTGGTGCAGAACAGCCAAGTGTACTCCAGTGTGTTCTGGCCAAACTGTATGTCATCTTTTTAATGAAAGGTTCCTGTGACAGAAGCCTCATGCTTCCAGGATGCTTGAGCATCGCTTGGGCTACGAGGAGAAAGCAGAACTGAAAGCATCCAAGCTTGTTTCTTTTGATCATTCGATCATGCGACCATTGTAGAAGCTTTCAGAGCTGCAGAGAAAGAAAAGGTAGGACGCGTGAGGAGGCTTTTAATAGGACGTGGATTCTTTTCCTTCTGATGTTTCCTCCTAGGCGAGGCGTTTGATTTTGAAAGGGAGGCTTCGTTATTTTCAGGGGGGAAAGTGTTTATTGTTTTTCCCTGTTTTAAATCGGTGAATTAAACAAAAATGAAAGGTAGGGCTCAAAGCCCTGAATGAGGGCTTGTGGTCTTACGTTGGCTTAATTTCATTATTAGGGGTTCTGTAACGGCAGCACTGCAGTCCTAAGGCAGTTTTCCACAAATGATTTTGTATTGCCTTTGCTTTCAAAGGATCTTCCCTTCCCCATCAGGCCAGACACAAAAAGCAGCTACTGTGCTTTGCAGAAACCACGGTAAGACGGGGTTCAGAAAATCCTAGAAAATTCTATGAGGCCTTATGGGAATTTATCTTGTGATAATGATCCTCGGAGTGAAAGGATAGTTTTCTCTGAAAAACATCAATTTTCTTAACCTGTAAAATTAGTTTGAGAGTTGAAAAAAAAATATACTGTAAAAATCACAAAATAAAAGTGTGATGGAGTTGGACGTAACCTGTGAAATTTAACGAAGTTAGAGGATGTAGTTGAAATATGAAATTGTTTCCTTAAAAATGCCTCTTTGAACAAATGTCAACTCTAAACCGTGCTTACAGGCATTTAAACTCACTAGCAGATGCTGACATGACATGCTGTTCTAGCCAGCACGGGAATGGATGGCTACGGTGCTCTACGCCTTTGATTGCTCCACTTTGCAGTGGTGTTGACTGGAATTAAGCTCAGTACTTAGTAATGTTGTATTAATTCATAGCCCCCTCAAGTATCTTTGCAAGTCAAATTCCATATTGTGTTAGGTGAAATTTGCTTTAAGATAGCAGCAGTAATAAAGAGTGATGGCAGCTTTACCTAATGGAGCTGTTTTGTGAATCTCTATGAAGCTTTGCTCATTCTGCCAAGAGCAGAGCATCTGTGATCACTGCAGTGTCGTTTAAACCACTCTGAGACAGAGATCTGCTTTCGGCTGCTTGAGTGGTGAATCTCTTTCTTAAGTTACGTGTCTGCAGTGAAAAACAGCAGTAGACCCTATGACACTGCGGGCTACCATCAGGACCAGAATAAGCATCATATAGTGTCACAGTAGACTAGGTTGGTGGGGAGCCCAAGGATCATTGAGACCAACCCGTTAAATTGAATAAGCAGTGACTCCAGGAGCAGCCACACAGCACTTAGTTCTGTTTTTCAGGACACAGGGAGGCTTAACCTGTTACTATAATGAGTATTTGCAGGTGCTCTCTAGCAGTCTTCACTCAAGAACATAATTTCCAACTCTATAACATTTTGTCCAAATGCATTCCAACCTGCTCTTCCTACATGTCTGTGGAGCGTAAACTCACGGAGAACTCCGAACTGGACGCTGTAGGTTTCTAGGTTGGGATTTGTCTTAAGGCATTTTCTGTACAAATGTGGTAGAAAATCCTTACTGCAGATAGAAACTGCTGCTCCTGCATTGCATCTCATCTGGAATAATACTACTCAGTACTAAACATCTGTAGTATGCTGAACTGAAAATGGGCTGCCCAGGGGGGTTGTGGAGTCTCCTTCTCTGGAGATGTTTAAAACCCACCTGGACGTGTTCCTGTGTGACTTGGTCTGGGTAATCCTGCTGTGGCAGGCGGATTGGACTGGATGATCTTTTGAGGTCCCTTCCAATCCCTGATGTTCTGTGATACTAACTGGATCCCCCCAGTAACACTAACTGGATGATTTTATGTAACACTTGGGTTTACAGTCTGCTTTAGCTCCTGTTCCTCACACTGCAGGGTCACTGTACTGGTGTGATGGTCTAACTGTAAAACGAATCTTGAAGAATACCTTCCATCCCATACATTTTGTTTGCCTGTGTTAATGTTTCATTACACAATATACTAGACCTAAACAAACAAACATCAGATGCCCTCGTAACAGTAAAAGCAGCTAATGGACACATTAGTAAAATCTCTGGGAAAGTTTAAAGGAGATGTTTTCACATAATTTCTTCCCACGTGCTTTTGCTTTGCTTCAATGTGAGGACCTTCCTCAGGTATGGTCGAATACTAAATGGAATTGTCAAGGAAGGTGAACGGTTCAAAGTGCAATGGCTTTTTAGAACAGCAGTCTTTTCATTGTTGGCATCACTTAGCTTAGAGAGATCAGTGACTACCGAAGACAACCAGCCGTTTAGGGAGGAGTCTGTTGAGTCTTCCCTAAGCTACAGGGGAAGGCACTGGATGGGGGATTTCCCCGCTCTGTTTGTAGCCCTTTTCATGAGAAATCATGTCATTGCTTATGGCAGGATCCGGTGGCAAACATGGCTTTGTGTCACAGGAGCCCAGGATTAACAAGAGGACTTGACCTAGCTTTCTTCCTCCTCTTTTTTTTTCCCCCCTCCTTCTTCCAGAATCTTTGTGCTAAATGGGTTGAGGTAGATTTGGTTTGTTCTTCTCAGAGTGGATTCAATGTGACATGCTATGGGAAGCTCTGGAAGAAGTATGTGGTAAGTAGGTCACAACAGCTATGCTGATTAGCATATTGGTGATTTACAGCCGCAGTGTAAGTTGTGATGTGACAGACAGATCACATAAAAATCTGTGAATTTATTGGGAGAAGGAATTTTTCCAGCACGAGGCCAAGCTGAGTTAACCATGCTGTACTAGCAAGGCACTTATTTTTCTTAAAACTGTAACCACCTCATGAAATGTTTTTAGCCCTCAGCTTAGCCTGAGGCCAAATCCAGGGAAAGTAGCCTAAAGCGCGTGATGAATGTTTACTGACTTTCGTGGTCAGTGTTTCTCAGGAGTAAATTGTAAAGAGCATATGAGCTGTGCTTTGTGTTTCCAGCTCCAGGCTGTGGGAAGGAGTTTGAGAAAAGGTATGCCATTTAAAATTACCCCCAAACTACGTTCACAAAACACACTTCACCTTTACACAACTGTGCGTGCTGAAACGACAAGGTACTGCGTGCCCTACCAGGAAGTCAGGTTCACCTACCTCGTGTGCTTTAAATAAAACAAGAAGTGGGTTAATTTAGCAAACAAGACAGCTAAGTCAACCTGGGGCTGAGAAATGATCTCTTCTGGGCAAACCTTGAGATTTGGCACAAGGGCAGTCTGCAGCAATCCCTCCCCTTGGTTGCCATCGGGCTGCCCGTTGCTTTTTTCCTGCTGTCTTTGTTCACGTTTCAGCAGTGTGCCAAAGCTCAAACAGGACCTTGCCCGTGTGACACGCACCAGTCCACACGTGTATGCACACAGTCCTTTGCAGAAGAGCCCCCTTAGACTTCCAGAAATGCTTTCTGAAGTAGTGTCGTGATCCACTTTACAAGCTCTTCCCTGAACGTGGGAACTAAGGAATTTGCAAGCTTTTCTGTTAACGTTCTGCTCTCAAAGTCATGATGCATTTCTGGAGCTCCATATTGTTCTGTATCAGCTGCAGAGACACCCATCTTCACACCTGTGCAAAACAAGTGCTGCATCTCTTTCCACGTAGCACCAACGTGTGCATGAGCTGTGCTGACCTGGTGAGACTTGGAAGTGAGCGCTGAGGGTCAGGTATGCTGACTTAACGTGGATTGAAAACAGACAACCATACTCCAGACAACAGTGAGTGCTTTAGATTGGATCTCTGTCGATGCAGTCTGCCTACACGTTGAATTATCCTGTTAAACTGCAAAGTCAACCGAGACAACTTCTATGCAGTTTTTGAGTGCTTCCAAAAAGCAATTACAAAATATGTACATTTTTATTTGAAAACAAGAGGAAAATCAAACCAGGAAGCCACCACTGATCTGAAAGCTGTAATTGGAAAGCAAGTGAACGATGTATTTCTGCCTCTGGTGTAGACAGAAATTTTCAATCAGCTCTTCGGAGCTGAGCAGGACACCGGTCTGCATAACTGAGAAAGAAATGCATTGACGTTGATTAGAACTGGCTTTTGGGATGACATTATTTTTAAGTACACAAAACAAGGGACCAGACTATCACCACCCACTTCTTTAAGATCATCAGTGCAACACTGGAAAATGTATTATGCAGATTTGAGGGAATGACAAACCTTAGCCCACATTTGCCTGCAGTGCTCTGTTCTCTTCAGAAAAAAGGTCCCTCTCCAGACGACTAACGATTTGCTTTGGCTTCTGTATAGTGACACCAATTCCATTTTTCTCTATGAGTTTAGGGTTAAATTTGGCCTCCTTCTACTTACTCACTGTGCGGCAGAGTTTTCCAGAATCACAGAATATTAGGGATTGGAAGGGACCTCGAAAGATCATCTAGTCCAATCCCCCTGCCACAGCAGAATCACCTAGAGCAAGTCGCACAGGAACGCATCTGGGCAGGTTTTAAACATCTCCAGAGCAGGAGACTCCACAAGCCTCCTTGGGCAGCTCATTCCAGTGCTCTGTCATCCTCACCGTGGGGTTGTTCCTTCTCATTTTGATGTGGAACCTCCTCTGTTCCCCCATTGCCCCTTGTCCTATCACCAGATGCCACTGAGCAGAGCCTGGCTCCATCCTCCTGACAGTCACCCTTCACATATTTGTAAACATTACTGAGGTCACCCCTCAGCCTCCTTTTCTCCAAGCTGAAGTAGAAGGAAAACTGAAGTGTAGTAAGAGCATTCTGTAATAGGATTGACTAACAGAAAGGGGTTCAGGTAAAGTTCTCAAAGGCCAAAGAACCATATGCAGATATAGTCAATTGAAGTTGTAATCTTACAGTCCTGTCATTAACTACCCACAAATTATGGAGGCAAAATATATCTTATTGTGCTGGCCATATGCAATGGGAAGGGTATGTAAAGCTCCACCCAAATCAACTGAATCAAAAAGTGGTCAAAGGATGCTTTGGAACTGGTTGAGTCAATATTTACTTGACCAAATTAACAAGCAAGCTTTCTGTTCTAAGCAACGGGCTAGCTCGATGGGTTCTCTGCAGGTAAGCTGACTAAAGCAGACAGTGTTCATCTGCAGTTGTTCAGTTCAACATTTTAATCTGTTTTACCAGATTTCATCAGCTGTGGAAATGCCAACCCATCCCTTACAAACTTAGCTTCAGTTGCCTGCAGAAACCCCCACATATACTTAACATATATGCATATATATGTGTATATATTATATATGTATATATATGTATATATATATTTAACATATATTTATGCAAGTAGGCATAGATGTGACACATATATATATAAATGTGTATTTCTAGAGATATAAGGAACTCCTACTGAATATGGGTGAGTCCTTTTATGACTTTTTTTTTTAATTACCATTTTTTCTGGTTAATATGAAATCCTGCAAATATCCCTTTTTTTAACCTCTTGAGCCTCTCACCTTTTTTGCACATTTACAGATACCACTTGGTGAATTTTTGTTGCCTTAAGTACTTGGTAGTGTGTTTCTGTGTCACCACTTCCTGTCCAGTGCAATCCTAACAAATAAATGTAAGTGCTGGGACAGCAAACAAATGCGTCCCCGATGTATATTGTGCCTCATTTAGCTATGACTGACAAGTGCAAAATGCTACTGAATCAGAAGTGACAGGCATAATAGTGGCAAGTCCAAGGGATTCACAAAGCAGATTTTCCTGAGAGCATCATCTACGATGGATGTTCCCATATGCCTAATATGGGAACATCTAATTACAATTTTCATGTGAGAAAATGGGAAAATTATTGATAGAATAAAACAGAAGTCCCCAAAGAACAGGACCCAGATGTTCTTCATAGTGATTTTAGCCTTAGGAAAGTTTGGGAAACAGAAGTGGCTGGAGGCTCAGGGTAAATTTTCTGGGTGGTATGCAAGGAATTGCATACATAACTCCAGCTGGTTTTAATGGGACGTGTCCAATTCCTTATGTACCAGGTTGAAACTTTACCCACAGACTTGAAAGAATTTGCTTTCGTATCACCTTGCTTTTAAGGCAGAATTCTCAGGTGAAAGCATCCAGTGACTAAGAAGACAGCAAGATGCAGTAGGTCTTTTTTTTTCCTACTAGGTAGGTCTTTTTTTTTCCTAGTGAGGAACAGAAGAGACTCAAACCCACGTCTCTACCACCCATTTCCTTCTATTGTTCTTGTCGTGTGCAAAGGTGTTTTTCCTGATCCTTCTGCATCTGTTGCCATTAATTTACATTTTGAAAAATAGTTTTTGGTGAAAAGTTAGGGGCCGTAAATTGGTTCTTTATGATCCTTCTAGTCCATTTGGCTATGGAGTGAAACAAGATTCAGCCTGAAAGCAAAAAGCCGCTGAGAGTGACAGTGAATTTCATAAAGGGCATATAAGAGGCTGCAAGGAAGAGCCTGAATCATCCCCCGTCTCTGCTTCTGAGTTATTAGCCCACATCTCACTCAAAAGATTAAACATTTTATCTCACAGGTCATTCCATTTTATTGCAGCATTGCCTTTAGCAATGCTATAGTTAAGGTTCTGTCAGTGTTTCTATTATAGACCCCTATTTTCTGGAATTTATAACTTAGGGCTAGAAATTCCCTCTGGGTTAAAACTTGGCAACAACATAGTCGGTCTTTCTTCCAGCTGAGACTTCTCCCCCCATCCACTTTCCGCTTTCCAGCCTATATTTGAAATACATAGGGACGCGACAACCATCTACTTGCAATTCAAACCAGCGTTTCTTCTACCAAAATCCAAGACCTTTTGAAAGGCACGTAGTCTGCATTGCAGAAGTGCATGCCGGGGAGATTTGGTAGCCAAAGGGGTGCTGGAAATGCAGAGTGGGTCTGCGTTCATGCACGTGTGGTTGCACACGCGAGCAGCTGTGCCCGCGCACGCGGTCTTACAGCACTTGATTAGCGTCACGTGGAGGTAAAGGTTGAACGGCTGATAGACTGTCACTGAAACTGACGTTCAGTGGGTGTTGCGTAGGGGTTTGCTCACCTTCAGTGATCCATTCCTGTGAATTTAAAATGGACAGTCTTAGGTTGAAACAACCTAAAATCTTTCTCCAAAAAGACAAAAAGGTCAAAGTAATGAACGTGCTGCATAAATTGCTCTACAGTAGAATTATCTCAAGATCCAACCCAAAAGGCTGAGTCCAAAATGAACCAAAATGAAGGGGAATTATGAAATGGGGGGTGTGTGATAGTTTAATTGGTTTACCTTCCTATTTGTGCCGATGCTTGTTTTGTGTGTTAAAACACTCAATGAAAGGCCAGCGGCTGAAGGACGAAGCTAGTAATGTGGCACGGCAGCCAAGACTTAGCAAAGCACTCGGTAACATCCCAAGGTACTTTCTGCATCAAGACCCATTCACACAACCTGTAAGCAAAGATCTCATCATCAGATTTTCTCTTCAGTCACCTTCCCAGCCTCACTGCTCTTCTGGACCTGCTCCAGCACCTCAATCTCTTTCCTGAAGCGAGGAGTGGGGGCTGGAAAAAGAATAGCGAAAAGACCTTGAAACAACTCAGGAAATGGAGTGGGCAGGAGAGAAAGTAAATCGTTCAAGGATGGTATCAGAGAAAAGGAGAAAAAACATCTGGTGAGCAGGGAGAAGGTAATATGTGTGGGAAGTGGAACAGGGGGTACTGGTGGAAGAAGACAAAAAAGGTAAGCCAGCCTCTTACTGCTGCTTTTATTTATAGCCGAGTCATCAAATTGGAGTTCTAAACTGAGATATGCTTCACGATAAAAACACAACCAAAATGGGAAAATAGGAAACAGGAGGGTAAAGGAGGCTAGTTACAGAAAATAGAGCCCTTCTATTTTTAGCTCAGCGGTTCAAAGCCAGCATAGATCAGTAGTGACTGAAAATGATTTCCATCTGTGCTGGCTGTTTCATGACATCTTCTGATGCTCTGGGTTCATTTTTCTACTGCAGAGCTTCTCCAGAGCTAGTGCAAAGTGGCCACTTGGAACTTTCTAAAGAGATGAAGGCTATGGGACATGGACTAACACCTTCCTTTGGTTTGCCAGTGTTGCCAGAGCAGAATCTAAACATGTATTTTGGATCAGGAATAGTGTGACCAACACGGATGTAATTCTCCTCCTGTACTGGGCAATGGCGAGACCTCACCTCGAGTACTGAGGGCAGCTCTGGGCCCCTCGCTTCAGGAAAGAGATTGAGGTGCTGGAGCAGGTCCAGAAGAGCAGTGAGGCTGGGAAGGTGACTGAAGAGAAAATCTGATGGGGAGAGGCTGACGGAGCTGGGATTGTTTAGCCTGGAGAAGAGCAGACTCAGGAGGACCTTGTCCCTCGATATAACTACCTGAAGGGAAGTTGGAGAGAGGTGGGTGTTGGGCTCTTCTCCTAGGCAACTAGCAATATGATGAAAGGTCAAGGGCTGAAGCTGCGCCAAGGGAAGTTTAGGTTGGGTGTTAGGAAGCCCTTCTTCACAGCAAGGGTGAGTCCCTTGGAACTGACCGCCCAGGGCAGTGGTGGAGTCCCTGTCCCTGGAGCCGTTCAAAGAAGGACTGGATGTGGCACTTAGTGCCATGGGCTACGTGATTGTGGTGATGTTAGATCATAGGCTGGACTTGATGATCTTAGAGGTCTTTTCTAGCCTCAGTAATGCAGTGATTCTGTGACAACGTAAAAAAGGTTGTCTTGCCACTTGTTCCACTTACCCGATAGGAGAACTTTTATTGCAGCATCTCTTGCGGTAATTGAAGGTAGTATAGAGCGTTACGGTGTGGAGAGTCAGCAGAGGAAAGTCCTGCTTTGCTAAGCAAATGTACCTGTCACATGTTTCACTTCCGTTAGGTGCATTCATGCAGGTGTTTAGCATCTCAAAGTGATACTCTGTCAGAGCCTGTTGCTGGAAATGAGAAGCACTCTGCCATATGATATGTGAAGTTCTATTACAGTTCTACGCGGAGCAACAGACAAGAGAATCCTGCATGGAGACTAAGCACAGGAAAGCAACTGTAGCCTTCACACTACAGCCATCATGCTATTTTTGATCAAACCACGATGTTGCTACCTGGGGAACCTAGATGTGCATGACCATGATAGCAACCTGTTGACCACATCAGTGACTATGTAAATTAATATTGAGATATAGACACAACCTGTTGACCACATCAGTGACTATGTAAATTAATATTGAGATATGGACACAACCTGTTGACCACATCAGTGACTATGTAATTAATATTGAGATATGGACACAACCTGTTGACCACATCAGTGACTATGTAATTAATATTGAGGTATGGACACAACCTGTTGCCTTTGACATATTTCATATGCGGGACATATATCGGTTTTTGATAGGAAAGAAGAAGGTGAATGGGAATGTGTACGTCACATCTTTGTCTCAGGTTGCATAGGGTCGCCTTGTAGTTGCTTCTTTTAGCAAAACCTTTGTAAGAGCATTGGACACAGTGTTTGAAATGATCCTTTTCCTCTCTCCAGTTCACTTTCAGGATGCTGTTACCATTTCTGGCACACACCAGAAAAAAAGGAGAATAAAGGAGTAAAGAAGGTGAACATGGTGCATCATCTTACGTGACACAGTAAATATAATATATTTTTTAGTCATTTTATGGTGGCATGTGTCAGGAAGAACAAACTGTAATCCGCATCCTCTTTCTACTGCTTGAAACTTGTGGAGTACTTAAGTAAAGTTGTTTTTCTCCTTCAAAACATTTCATTAAAGCACAAACGACTTTCTCCCTCATGATGTTGCCAAAAGAACTCTCATGGTATGTAATTAAATCTCTGTTTTAAAGTACTGGTCTCAGAAAACACAGGCTTCTAGGTTGAAGACTGCATAATAGATGCTATTAGCTATACATATAAATAGAAGATGGGTCTTGTAAAATATTATATTTGTTGAATGAGTTTGCCTTTTTCCAAAGTCATCTCCTTATTAATGACTCATGAGTTTCTTTTCTATTATTTAAAAATAATGTAATTGCAGGCTATTCTGGAATAATTTGATGTATCTTATGCTCCTATCCAAACCCATTAATTAAATGAACCATAAGTATTTATAATGTGCTGTATTCGTCTATTATTCAAGCTAATCCTTTTAATCCTATTTAAATTGGAAGATAGAAGTTAATCCCAATAACATCTCCCTACAAACAAATATTAATAAACCTGTTTCAGTCTTTGTTCTCCCTTGTCACCTGTCCTAGAAATGATGAGTGAGTTGTCTAGTTTGCTTTAGGTAGCAAACAATGGAAATGCAAAGCAAAATTACCACTTCATATCTAAGGCCAAGTAGCAAAACGTGGAGGAAGAAGCACTGCACAGCATTCTCCTGTGTGATGTCTCCTGAAAAGCTGAGCACTGCCTAGTGATACTTCTGAAATCCAAACCCTGTTGATGCTACAAACGACTATCAGTCCAGAGAGCGCCAACAGGATGGAAGTTTTAGTGTGTCATGTGTTACGGGCAGCATTTCGGTGCTGGAGGACTCCAGTGTCTGGCAAGTTTTATAATGGGACTTGGACATTGGAAACCATCAACAGTGTCAGGAAGCCACGCTGAGCGTGCAGTTTTGGATTTGCACCATGGTACTGTGGTCTGCACATACAGCCAGTCACCAGAAACCTGAAAAGAAGCAATTGTTTTTTCCCTGCTGTGAGCAATGGTTTTGGACATAACTCAACACTGTGTTCATGCCGGTTTTGTCTCCCTTTCGCCCCAGAACACAAACACAAACTGAGCTT
Organism: Phoeniculus purpureus; assembly: GCA_028565055.1. Classification (NCBI taxonomy): domain Eukaryota; kingdom Metazoa; phylum Chordata; class Aves; order Bucerotiformes; family Phoeniculidae; genus Phoeniculus; species Phoeniculus purpureus. Next base: position 15,506 of record JAOXOE010028530.1, read on the forward strand.
CTGCAATTCCTGTGGGCAGCAGGAATTATGCTGTGTCCACACAAACCTACGGGTCAGTTTTTGTCCAAGGACACTTACATCTAAAATAGATTAGCCCGCTGGGACAAACCTTTGTTTTGCTAGATGGAGACATAATTCCTCGTAGTTGGAAAATTACAAGCGTACTGAACGATTGCAACACAGACTGATTTTCTTTTGGAAGCCCAGGCCGATATTTAGATTAATCGTTTCGCTCGCTCAACATGAAACAGTTAAAAGTACACAACGCGTCCCCTAGAAGCAGAAATTTCCTAAGAGTAAAGCATAACTGCATCAAAATAAAGACCTGAATACAGATGTGAACTGAAGAGTCATAGGATCATAGGATCATAGGATGTTAGGGGTTGGAAGGGACCCAAGAGATCATCGAGTCCAACCCCCCAGCCGGAGCAGGACAAAACTATCTAACACAGATCACAGAGGAACGCATCCAGGCGGGCCTTGAAAGTCCCCAGAGAAG
>JAOXOE010028531.1:0-16003 GCA_028565055.1 Phoeniculus purpureus
GTTCCCTCAGCACTTTTGGGTGGATCCCATCTGGCCCCATAGACTTGTGAGTATCCAGTTGGCTTAGAAGGTCATTAATTACCACTTCCTGGATTATGAGGGGCGTAGTCAGAAGCATGAAGACAACTGCAAATAGGTTCAAGAATTATTTCTCAGAAATACTTGGGGAAAAACTAATTCAGTGAGGGCATAGGAAAAAAAAAAATGGCACTGATGACTGGGGAACCCAGAGCATAGGAACAGTACCTGCCACCTGGTGTAAAATAAAGAGTGAGTAGAGTGAGGTTGCTTGGTTAGCCGGTCTGAGAACTGCCAGAAACTTCTGATCAGGGCAGCTCTGAACACCTCCCCACCGCTATTGTCACGTCACTTTCTGAGTGTGCCTCAGGTGCACTTGTGCAGTGACACCTATTTCCACACCATTTCTCCAACTCTGTTGTAAAACTGGTTTCTCTCACCCATCTGTTCTGTTCCAGCAGCAGTACCCTTCTCTGAAAGCCTAATGCAGGCAGCTACTGATGTTCGCTGGTGCACAGTTGCCCATCTCATCTAGAAGGTACCTCTAAGAAGAGTCCAAACTCAAGAAGCAAAAAGCAAATTGTTACAGCTAACAACATTCCACGTCCATATTCCCAGGTTCCGTGTTGAAACACCAGGTCAAAAAAGACAGAGGCAAAGTTGTGATGTCTCTTGTTCCTAACCACTCACACTCCTCATACCTGTTCCTCATTCCTGTTGAATCAAGAAAACCTACAGCTCTGTCACAGATTCATTAAACACTTTGGTTTGGAAGGGATCTTCAAAGTTCCTCTGGTCCAACCCTCAGTCTGCCAATAAATACACTGTGAACCAGTATATCCTGAGCAGGTTGTTCAGACACCCCAAATCAGAACAGCTACTAGAAACCATAACTAGTGTTTAGTAAGAAAGATCCCTTGAACAATTAACAACTTTGACACGCTCATTGCAGCACCCTACACTATAACCACCACAAAGGGAGACATCAGTCCCTGGCACCCTCAACATTTTAACATCTTTCATAACTGCTGCCAAAGAGCCACACTAAATCATTAACAGAGCACCCTGAGCCTCCACTTGCAGGCAGCACCACAGGAAAGGCATGGCAAGCAGGTTCTGAGGGAGCAGCAGATGTTCTGAGCCGTGGGGATGGGAGAAAAACACTGTCCCACCACATGAGAGGTATCATATCCAGAGAGAACAGAAAGCTAACAGATGAGTTAAGACAAAGTGGGAAGGTCTACACTGAAAGACCACAGAATGGTTTAGGCTGGAAGGGACTTCAGTGTCAACCCCCTGCCATGGGCAGGGACACCTCTCACCAGACCAGGTTGCCTAGAGCCCCATCCAACCTGGCCTTGAACACTTTCAAGGATGGAGGAGCCACAACCTTCCTGGGCAACCTGTTGCAGTGCGTCAGCACCCTCACAGGGAGGAATTTCTTCCTAAAATCTGATCTAAATCTCCTCTTTTCTAGCATGAAACCATTCCTCTTACCCTATCACTACAAGTACTAGTAAAAAGCCCTTCCCCAGTTCTCCTGTAGGTCCCCTTCATGAGTCCAGTGGGCTTGGCAGCAGGCCACTTCTGCAAGCTACAACCAGACAGCAGTTTGTGCTGTAAGTTGTTGTTTGTTTTGTCTCACGTTCAGTTTAGTTCCTTCCTGTTCGTGGTCCTGACTAAATAACCAAACACAGTGCTTAGGTCACATCCAGGTACTAGTAGGGCAGGCACATTCGCATGCGAGCTGCAGCACAGAGCATCCCCACAGCAACACACATTGCAGCAGGACACGTCCGGTGCAGAAATAAAAGCAGCAGGAAGGAACAGAGGGAAATTGCTTATTTCTTGCAGCCTTCAGAGCAGAACTTATGATTTCATCTCCCTGGAGAAGCCACTACAAGAGCAAGAGCAAGTTTTGCTGTTAAAATGATCAAAATCTGTGTCCACCTTTCCCAAGGGGCGATTGGAAGGAGAGGAATGCAGATCCAAGCAGTGATGAGATCATAGAATCACAGAATGAATGTAGTGGGTTGGAAGGGACCTCCAAAGGTCATCTAGTCTAACCCCCCTGCCCCAAGCAGGGGCATCTCTAACTAGAACAGATTGCCCAGAGCCCCATCCAGCCTGACCTTGAATGGCTCCAGGGGTGGGGCCTCCACCACCTCTCTGGTAGCCTGTTCCAGGGATCCGCCACCCTCAGATTCAAGAACTTTTTCCTCCAGTCCAGCCTCAATCTGCCCTTTTCTAGCTTAAAACCATGATCTCTTGTCCTATCATTCTCTGCCCTTGTGAACAGTCTTCCCCAGCCTTCTGACAGCCCCTTTCAGGGGTTGGAAGGTCACTATATGGACCCCCCCTCAAAGCTTTCTTCTGAACACTCCCAGGGAAATAAGCTGTATGGCAGTATCACAGGATGGAGGGGTTGGAAGGGACCTCTGGAGATCATCTAGCCCAATCCCTCTGCCAGAGCAGGCTCTCCTACAGCAATTCACACAGGAACATATCCAGGGCTTGGGATGTCTCTAGAGAAGACACTACAACCTCTCTGGGCAGTCTGTGCAGCACAGCCCAGCTTTGCACCTGTTGAGGAGATCGCTGGATCCTGTGTGCAGTGGGCTTCCAGTCAGGAAGAGTGCATCCCTATCCTGACCCAAACACAGTTTACATTTCCTACAGGTATTATGAATTATGAATTGCATTAAGAATGTGCAGGCTGCTCAAGGTACCAGGTCCAAAAGAGTGAACTTTGCCTGCTCAAGGTCACTAATTCCTTGAACTGTGATGTCTTCTGCAAGGTGGAGATGTTTAAAACCCATCTGGACATGTTTGTGTGTGACTTGATCTAGTTGATCCTTCTGTGGCAGGGGGACTGGACTGCATGATCTTTTGAGGTCTCTTCCAATCCCTAATGTTCTGTAGTTCTGTGAACCTGAGCTCCAGGGTGGGGTCACCCATATCGGCACTGGAAGAAGCCACCTCTGCTGCCAGTGGGGCTTGTACTTGGGTCCAGCTGTATGGGCAGAGCTGGGTACCAGTGCTGGGATCAGGAAGAGCAGTGGTCCCTCTCCACCCTGGGTGAGCCAGCAGACCTGCTGAGTCTACAGGAACCTTGGACACTGCAGGACAAGCTGCCCCACCCCCAAGGCATCCATGTCCTGTTGCGGTTGGGGTCGACATGAGACACAGAGTCAAGACCAACGTGCAAGCAGTCAAAGAAGATACTTAATTAATGCAGCTAGCTCCTTTTAATACCCTTTTGGCACACAGGTGTCCTTATTTCATCAGTACAACACATATATAAACAAGTGGCCATTGGCGTTTCAGCTTCATGCGCCCCTTGCTCGTCTCTTACCAAGTTTCTCCCAGCACGGTCAGTTGTTCACATTCTTCAGATATCTCCGACTCCTTGTTCTCACGGATACACTTTAAACTGTCCAAGGTTAAACTCTTCTGCTTCAGTCAAAGGGGTTACGACAGGTCCCCACAATGTCCTGCCATGCCACAGGTAGAAGAGACCTCACACTTTCATCCTCAATACTAGAGGGCTGGCTTCTCACCACACATTCTCTGTAACAGCAGCCTGGCCACCCCATGCCTCATATGAGGAGCCTGACTACACTGCAGGTCCTCATAAGGGAGCCTGACCTTGTCCTAGGTCCCTACAGATGAACCTGAACTCCCCATAAGTCCTTAAAGGGTAGCCTGGCCTCTGCCCAGACCCCTGTAGAGGAACCTAAACTCCTCATAGGTCCTTACAAGGCAGTGTGACCTACTCCCAGGTCCCAATGGAGGAAACTGTACTCGCCACAGCTTCTTACAGAGGAGTCAGACTTAATCCTAGATCCCTGTAGAAGAATATGACCCCTGCACGGGTCTTTGTGGGGAAAGGTGGCCTCCTCCCAGGCCCCTACAGAGGAATCTGCCCCCCCCATTGATCCCTAGAAGGGAAGCTACCTCTTCCCAGGCCCCTACAGAGGAACCTAACTCTCTGCAGGTACTTATACGGGAGCTTGGCCTCCTCCTAGGCCTCTGTGGAAGAGCCTCACCCACATGTAGATCCTTATAGGGCAGCATGGCCTTCTCCCACACCTCTATGGATTTATCTAACACCCCAGTCTATCCTTACAGGCCAGCCTGGCCTCTTCGCAGGCCCCTATGGTGGACGCTGACCCTCTGTAGAACCTCACACGGTTCGCTTTCCTCAGGACCCTACAGGGGCGCCTCAGCTCTCCATACCGCACCCTGACTGCCCCGTTGGCCCCGAGAGCTGACCCCACCCCCCGCCAGGCCCTCTCAGCGCCGACGCTTCGCGTTTCGCGTGTCCCTCCACCCCCTCCGTCCCGCCTGTCGAGCCCTCGCTGTTGATTGGCTGGAAGCGCACCGAGGGGCGGGGCGAAGCCCATCTCTTCCGCCGCCGCCCGGGGCCGCAGGGTGTCTCCGCAGCGGGACGGGGGTGGGGGCCATGGCTGAGGCGGTGAGAAGCCCCCGCAAGGTCCGCGCCAAGAGTAGGCCCAAGGTAAGCGGGGCCGGGGATGTGCGGGGGTGCTCCGGGGTGTGTAGTGGGTGCGACCGTCTCGGTTTGGGGTTGGCTTGAAGGCGGCCGGTCTCCGCAGTGTTTGTTTATATCCGCGCAGGTCCGGGGCGTGTCTGAGCGGAGCTGAAGAAGGGCTCCTGAGCCTTCTGCGCCTTTCTAGGGCCCTCTGAGCGTGTTTCGAGTTGTGGGCAGGCGGCAGGGCAAGGGAATGGCGGTTCCTCGCTGCTAAGATGGGTGAACGGGGTGTTTCATAGGATCACAAGGTGGTTTGGGGTGGAAGGGAGCTCAGAGTTCACCCAGTCCTAACCCCCCGCCATGGGCAGGGACACCTCTCACCAGAACAGGTAGCCTACAGCCCCATCTAAGCTGGCCTTGAACACATCTAGGGATGGAGCAGCCACAGCTTCCCTGGGCTTCCCTGGACAACTTGTTCCAGTGCCTCAGCACCCTCACAGGGAGGTTTTCTGCCTCAAATGTCATCCTGGCTTCCTGTCATTCAGTTTGAACCTATCCTCCTTGTTCTAGCACTACAGTCCCTCATAAAAAGTCTCTCTCCAGCCTTCCTGTAGCCCCTTCAGGTACGGGAAGCCGCTATAAGGTTGTCATTGAGCCTTCTCCCGGCTGAAGAGCCTCAACCCGCTCAGCCTGTTCCCTATACCAGAGGTGTTCCAGCCCTCTGATAATACTTGTCGCTTCCTCTGGATTTGCCCCACTGGTTTCATGTCCTTCTTATATTGGGGAGTCCAGAACTGAACTCAGCACTCCATGTGAGGTCTGATAAGAGCAGAGAAGAGGGGGAGAATCATCTCCTGTGACCTGCTGGTGACGGTTGTTTTGATCCAGCCCTGGATGTTCTTACAGGATGTTCTTATCAAGTAACTCCCCACAGTGAGGCAGGTCGGGTGGCCTCTGGTCAAATTGTAGAGAAATTGAACTGAAGGAATTTATCAGTGCTTTTATGTAACATGGGATGACAGTCTTGCTAAATTTGTCAATACATGTGTGGCTTTAAAATGCTTAAAACATGAGGTTGTGTATAGCAGAAAACACTTGTTCTTCGGTAGCTGGTCCTGTGGTTGTTTTTACTTTTTGTAGGTTTTAATCCTTTTGTGATGCCAAGTACTGGGGCAGTTCTGGGCCCCTCATTTCAAGAAAGAGATTGAGGGGCTGGAGTGGGTCCAGAGGAGCAACGAGGCTGGGGAAGGGACTGGAGAGAAAGTCTAACGAGGAGAGGCTAAGGAAGCTGGGGGTGTTTAGCCTGGAGAAGAGAAGACTTGGGGAGGACCTTATCCCTTGCTCCAACTCCCCAAAGGGAGGTTATGGTCAGGCTCTTCTCCCAGGCAACCAGTGCCAGGATGAGGGCAGAGCCTGAAGCTGCACCAGTGGAGGGTTAGATTGGATGTTAGGAAGCCAGTCATCATGGATAGGCTGATCAGATGCTGGACTGGACTGCCCAGGCCAGTGGTGGAGTCCCCATCCCTGGAGGTGTTGAAGGACAGCGTGGCTGTGGCCCTTAGTGCCCTGGTGTGGCCGCTGGGGTGATGTTAGGTGCTGGGCTGGGTGAGCTCAGAGGGCTTTTCCAGCCTCAGTAATTCAGTGATTCTGTGTGTTGTGGTGTTAATTCCTGATGGCTTTGGCTTCCTCTCAGCTGTGCAATGCAGAATATTGCTTGTTTGTGGAAATGACCTGAATTGAAACTGTGCGGCTGAGATGAAATGGAAGTGTTTCCCGTCATAGTTTAACCTCTGTCATGGTGTTAACAGCACCATGTGAACAAAGGCACTGAAGTCCTGGCTGTCAATAAAATAAAAACAAATTAGTGGGTTAATTATGCACTGTGCTGTAGAGGACGGGTTGGATCTGAGTGTCTGCTGTGATTCCTGAGCTCAAGGCAAGTAAATGCTGGAGGGAAAAGCAATCCCAGAAGACTGTGTCATGGCTTTTTGTTTCAGTTCAGCCCTGTTAGCAAGTGCACAGCAGTCAGATCTGAAAGCTGCTGCTTAGGAGAATTGTTTATCCTGGAAGGAAGGTTGTGAGTCAGAGTCATTAAGGGCATGTGTGTTGTGACTAGGGCAGCCACTGGCTTTTGCCTTCCCTTCCAGGTGTAATTCACTGTGAAACAATTCTCTGCTGGCATCACATGTGAGAATCCAGAATCCTTCAGAGTTACACATGACCCCATTCATCGCAGTTTTGTTCTGAGTTTCTGCTCAAGGGGTGTCCAAGGGTACAATTTGGGGCTCAGTCACACTGAGAACATCTCTGTTACTGTGCCTCAGCACAGTCATAATCCTCTGAAAAGCTGAAATTCCTGTGAGCAAGGCTAGCTCAGGTGTGAAGCTGACAAGTCGTGGAACAGAGCCCAAGGCTTGCAGACATAGTAGACCTGAAGTTAAACTTGTGCAGCACCAGTGATGCCAGAATGATTCAAACACGGTGAGGTGGCAAAACCAGTGAACCTGTGACAGGTGAAGGTGAGGCTGTGTGGCAGCACTTGGCTCCTCTAGAGGTGTTTCCTGAAAAGTAATAGGTATCCTTAGGACTTGAGGTATTGTTCTAAGGACTGATGTGCTGGGAGAGAATGACCCTACACTTACCCTTGTTATAGTTCATTAAATTTCTCACTGCCCAGCTCGCCAGCCTGTCCAGGTCTCACTGAATGGTAGCGCAGTCTGCTGGGGTGCTGGTGACACCACTCAGCTTTGTGTCATCAGCAAACTTGCTGACAGTGCACCCTAATCCCTCATCCAAGTCATTAATGAATAGATTGAATAGCACTGGTCCCAGTACTGACCAGTCCTTGGGGGACTCCACTAGATACAGGCCTCCAAGTAGACGCTGTCCCATTGACCACTACTCTCTGGTTTCTATCCTGCAGCCAGTTCATGATCCACCTTGCTAGCCAATCATCTAGCCCACACTGCCTCAGGTTGGCTGCGAGGATTCTATGTGAGACTGCGTCAAACGTCTTACTGAAGTCAAGATAACCACAGCCACTGTTCTGCCATCCACCTGGTTATGCCCTCATAAAAATCTCACAGGTTCGTCAAGCATGACTTCCCTTTGGTGAAGCCATACTGACTGTCCCTAATGATCCTCTTGTCCTTGATGAGCCTGGAGACAGCATCAAGGACAAATTGTTCCATCACCTTTCCTGGGATGGAGGTGAGGCTGACCGATCTATAGTTACCTGGGTCCTCCTTCTTACCCTTTTTGAAGATTGGAGTGACAATCTTCACTTGCAGAAGCAGTTGCTATCTGCAGAAATAATACGCCATTAACTTGAGAAAGTGCAGTTACTTAGAAGACTGAGGTGAAAAGTAGAGTCACTGAACTGAATTAGTACTGCTCTAACATAGAGCAGGACAGCATTTTATCCTGAACTGGTGAATGCATAAACTAAATGATCTGGTGTTTCCATTTGGAATGTAGCTTTGCCTGTGTTTCGCATTTGTAGGTGATAATCGAGAGATTATTATTGGGATCAAAGAAGATCCGATACTTGTACTGGAATTACTGAACGTTCAAGAAATAATCCTTGTGAGGAAACTGCACTGGTCAGGAATCCCAATCGTGAGTTCTTGAGTATTCCAGTGGCAGACCAGAGCTTGCCTGTAGATGGCACCAAAGACACGCAAGGCCAGCTGTCAAATCTCTCCGGGACTACTTGGGGTGACCGAAAACCGAGGAACTGTGATCCAGCTGTGACAGGGGGATTTGGACTAGATGATCTTTCGAGGTCCCTTCCAATTCCTAATGATTCTGTGATTCTAGGATTCTATGTTCTATGAACATGTGGATGCTCATGAGCAAGGAAGAGTGAGGAAGGAACAGGTGGAAGAAAAAACATTTAGTCTACGAGATCACTCAAAAGACTGGAAGGTCAAAGCACACTTCCCTCTTCCCTAGTGAGCAAGGCTGTCAAGCTGGGAACAGCAGATGAAGAGAAGGATGAGGTACTCAGCAACTGTTTTGCCTTAGTCTTGAATACATATTTTTCCTACTTCTCCTGAGTCTATGGACAGCAAGACTGGGGAGATAAAGTCCCTCCCAGTGAAGGACAAAGGAGTCCGGGAAGGATGTATGTTCTTTAAGAGGGAAGTCTTCAAGGCACAAGAACAAGCTAGTCCAGTGTGCCATAAGACGAGCCAGTGGAGTGGAAGACATAAGCCAGTGGACTGGAAGACACTAGCCTGGCTAAAGAGAAATTTGGCTGGAGCTCAGGAAGGAAAGGACAGTCTGTGGCCTATGGAAGAAGGGGAGGGCACTCCAGAAGGACACAAGGTTTTTGTGAGGCTGTGCAGGAAGAAAATTTCAAAGACCAAAGCCATACTAGAACTCAGTCAGGCCACTGCTATAAAAGACAATTAGACATGCTTCTGTAAATACATTGACAGCAAAAAGAGAGCTAAGGGGAATCTCCATCCTTTACTGGAAATTGGGGGAAATACAGTGATAAAGGATGTGGAAAACACTGAGGTACTTAATGTCTTCCTTGCCTCAGTCTCCATCAGTAAGACCAGTTGTTCACTGAGTGCTCAGCCTTCTGAACTGGGAGAGACGGGAAGCAGAATGCAGGCCCCATAATCCCTGAGGAAATGGTCAGTGAGCTGTTGTGCCACTTAGATGCACATATGTCTAAGGGGCTGGGCGGGATCCACCCATGAGTGCTGAGGGAGCTGACAGGAGTGCTCACCAACCTGCTTTCCATCATTCACCAGCAGTCCTGTCTAACCTGAGAAGACCCAGTCGGTTGGAGGTTAGCAAATGTAATGCCTGTCTGCAAGAAAGGCCAGGAGGACCCAGGGAACTATAGACCTGTCAGTCTGACCTTGGTGATTGGGAAGGTTATGCAGCAGGTAATCTTAAGTGCTGTCACGTGGCACATACAGGACAATCAGGTGATCAGGTCCAGTCAGCATGGGTTGATGGAAGGCAGATCCTACCTGACTAATCTGATCTCCTTCTACAATGAGGTGACCTGCTTGTTGGTTGATGGAGGGACTGTGAATGTTGTCTGTCTGGACTTTAGTAAGGCCTTTGACACCATTTTCCATAGCATTCTCCTGGAGAAACTGGCTGCTTAAGGCTTGGATGCGTGTGCTGTTCTCTGGATGAAAAACTAGTTGAATGGCTGAGCCTAAAAAGTGGTGGTGAATGGTTAAATCCGTTCACTGGTGGCTAGTCAGTGTTCTCTGGGGCTTAGTATTGAGGCCAGTCCTGTTTGTTACCTCTATCAGTGATTTGGATGGGGGGATTGAGTACAGCCTTGGTAAGTTTGCAGATGACAACAAATTGGGCGAATGTGTCGATCTGCTTGAAGGCAGGGAGCCTTTACTGAGGGACCTGAACAGCCTGAATCAAGGGGCCAAGGCCAATAGCATGGGGTTTAGCAAGGCCAAGTGACAAGTCCTCCACTTGGATCACAACAGCCTCATACAGTGCTATGGACATGGGGAACAGCATCTGGAGAATAGAATATCAGAAAAGTACTTGGGGCTGTTGGTCAACAGCCGGTTAAACATGAGCCAGCAGTGTGCCAAGGTGGTCAAGAAGGCAAATGGAATCCTGGCTTGTGTTAGATATGGTGTGGTCAACAGGAATAGGGAAGTGATTGTCCCCCTGCACTCGGCACTAGTGAGGCCACATCTTGAGTACTGTGTTCAGTTTTGGGTACCTCACTACAAGAAAGACACTGAGGTGCTTGAGAAAGGTAATGAAGCTGTTGAAGTCCTATGAGGAGCAACTGAGAGAACTGGGGTTGTTCAGCCTTCCAACCAAAACCATTCTATTATTCTATATACAGACTAAACTGAAAACTCAGGAATAATTCCAGAGGACTTTCCCTTAATGATGATTGGAAGAACAGGTTGTGTTTGCTGTCCAACTAAACCAGGTTTTACTGTGTTTATTTTTATGCTGGCTAAATATGACAGTCTGTTAGGAAGATCAGTGTGAATATAACATCAATTTGCTCTGGAATCCTGGGAGTTAGAGCAGAAGGTGTCTAGGAAATACCAGCTGATTAATATCAAGTTGTGATGACACTAATGTGAGTAAAGTTTTTGTATATTCTACTTTGATGTGACCTCCCCTTTGAACTTTGGTTCAGTAATATCTTTGTAACTGCAGGGCATTGTCTAGGAGCACCTTCTTTTCCTGTTGTAACCCATGTGGTGATCCAATTTTCTTTTCTGGAGCTTGATATACAAAAAACCTGATTTTCCTCTTTTTGTATGTGTATAACATGCTGATAATCAAGTCAAAATGGAGACGCCATATCTCAACTGCTAGATCGTGTGCTGTATAGACCTTTGGAATAGAAAGTGTACCAGAAAGTTTTGCAACGAAAAGTAATATGGTAATTAAGTTCCATAAAATGCAAACACTTTAAATTAGTTCATATTCCATGGCATCCTCTTATTAAATTATTTTAAAATATACGAACAATTAAGCATGAAAGTGTTAGGTACATGTCTGTTCAGGGATTCAATCGAATTATATCTATTTTAGTAACCCATTCCAGGAAATTAATCCAGCCTTGGCCCCCTCTGCCCACACTGTTTACACCTCTGAGGATGCTGCATCAAGGATTTTCCACAGGAGCTGGCTGTTAACTCAAAGAAGAAACTTTACCAGTCTGTGTGTGCAATGAGTGTTCTGACATCCCCTTGCCCTTTCTGTGCTCTCTTGCTCGTTACAAGATGACTGTGAGGTCTTAAACAACTGGAGAGCTGAAACTGAATCTGAAGTTTACAGCTAGCTCTAGCTTGGGACTTCCAAAGCAACACAAAATTAGGAGACAGCCAGACAGCCAGCTTCATCTAAATAACAGGTGATTTTATCTTACACATGATTCTCCTCTTTTATGAGCACAACCCAAAACTTTAGTTTGAGAGAGTTCTAAAGTGCTAGAGCACTAGGGTGGGTTTAGGATACCTTAGCCCTCTGTATCTGTTGTCTAAGAGCTTTGGTAGGACAGAACTTTCTTTGTGTTTCATTTCCACTTAAAGAGATCATAGTACCTATTTATTTCACAAGAAGTATTCTAAGAATTAGAGATTAAACTGCTCATACAGTTGTAACGGTTTTTAAACTGTACTCAGCAGTGTTTTATTCGTGCTTTTCATCCATGAAAGCCTGATGCGGAGGAAGTGATTGGACCTGAGATCTCCAGAGATCCTTTCCAGCATTAATTACTCCTGATTCTATGCCTTAATTTTGGTAACATGATGATATCACCATTTTTCTCTTTACTGATTCAGATGGCATCCACACAGACATTCTGCAAATCAAAGGTTTTCTCTAGGGCAATGATACTGTCAAATTCAGAGAACACTCCAATACTTCCTCAGAAAATGAAAGGCTGATGCTGGCTCAACTGAAATTCACTGAAATGAACCTCCCAAGAAAACTTTGCATTTTTTGGATTTGTTTCCTTTAGGTAAAACAATATGCTCTTGTAGTTTTGTTAACTCTAAAAATGTGGATCCTAGAGCCAACAAAAGACTTAAGAGGAGCCAGGTGGTGTTTCTTGCTGAATAGTCAGTAGCCTTTTTTCGAGTTTGGGGACTTTCTGGAGTTTTATTGCAATTCATTCTAGTAAAATGGTTGAACGGTTTTAATGAGATTTAAAACTCATCTTCTCACCCAAGTTAGTGTTTAAGAAGAACAGATTTCCTTATAAACAAGATTCTCTCAAAATTGCAGCATACCCAGGAATTGGCTGATTCTTGGAAGGACTGGAATTCAGGGACAAGAGAAGGCAGTGTTCTGCAGTTGTTGAACATCTCTGAAATACAGGATGGGCCACTATGCAGTCTTGCATTTCTTGCATTCCACAGGGCACTTCCAGCCGTGCTAGGAATGACCTATCAGGTCTGTCACTTGGGGCATTGTGTGTGCCATCTGCTTGCAAAGTAGTGACATGATACGTTAGTCATTAGCAGCGTTAAGAGCTAATGTCTATGTTACATCTGTATATTGCTGCACACCTGGATTGCTCAGGGCTTTTTAATGCAGCTGATAGGAAAATGAGTAAGGTAAAAGAAACCAATAGAGTCTCATAATTATGCAAAATATTTCAGTACTGCAATTAGCAGCAGCTAGAATATAAACCCTGATTTAACATCAAAGGCGATGGGCATAGAGTTAGGATCTATATTCATTATAATTCTGCAAAGGCTTCAGTGAGTGTGATTGCTAGAACTCCTCTGTTGCATTAGCTGCCTTAGATATGCCAAACAGCTCTCTTACTTGCCTGGGTATGAGTGAGCTGTGCTTGCCTCGCCTAATCATCGTGCAGTTCATGGAAATGCCAACACTGAATGTTACATAAAAGTTCCAGAAGGCTTCGTTTCTGCTCTTCTTCAAAACAGCTGCCAAATTATGTTATAATTACCAACCAGTTTCAGCGGGGAGTATTAAAATTATGGTCTACTTGTGAGCTGGAACCACGTCATGGTAGATGGGAAAGGAGACAACTACATGTTGGTGGGGAGATTTCCAACCCACTCAGCTAGAAATTTACAACATCTGCTGTGCTCTGCTTTTAAACATTAACGTTATTTACTTTATCCATTAATGGAGACAATGCATTCACTGGCTCTAAGTCTGTCAGACACTTACCAAAGGAAAGATAATATGGTGGGTTATGTAAGTGATTATTGAGTCATGAGCTAGCATACAAACTGAGTAGTGGCCATTAGATAGTAACAGGGCTTTAAGGTTGTCAAACAGCAGAAGTGGCTATTGTTTCATCAGCAGGAAACAGAAATTCACAAATGTGGCAAAGTATCACTGTTTTGCACATATTGACAGACAATTGGCCATATGTTCATGAGTCACAGAAAAACCTCCAGGGCCTGACTGGGGCCCATGTTATCAGTGGACTGCTGTGACTTGTGACGGTGTCAGAGTTGGGATTAGACCCTTCTCCTCTATCTCACAGCTGCCTTAGATTTCATGAAAGAGAAATCTTCTTAAGGGAGAGTTACAGTTCAGGCCATAAACACATTCTGATGATACATGCTGTAGCCTAGTACTTCATTTTGTAAAATTACCCGTGCTTTGAGCTATGTGTCAACTCCTCTTACTTTTTTTTCTTGTATTTTCAGAGTTGGGACTTAATGTAAAGTATGATATATTCTCTTGGTAGCATTACTTTTCCTCAAGGATCAGAGAATTAAGCAGAAATGAAACTCCAAGAAATTGGTACAATTAAGCCTTAAAAGATATCGTTGTTTAAGATCATCAAAACTGTGACAAGTCAATATTGGCAAGTATGAGGATGGAAAAACTAAACAAAATTTTAAAAGCAGCTTTCCCTCGAGTTGTTCTTTCTTTTAAAATTTTTTCCTCCCTTCATCCAGCCACAGTTTCAATATTGTGAGCAGTTAAAAATCACAACGTGCCTCCTTTACAATGGAAATGCAGCAGTACTGCTGATTGCGATGCCTTGCAAGATTTCTCAGCAATTCGGTGTGTGAACTTGACGTATAGGGAACTGTTAATGCCTGAAACAATACAAAAATGTACAAACACATGCGGAGTGTGAAGTGCTTGTTGGACGAGGTAATTGGAAGAGTCAGTCCAAGGTTGCCTTTGGTCTAATGCTCTTTATGCCTTCACCAGAGACTGAAATTCTGTCAAGAAAAGGAGAAAGGCAGGGAATGAAACCAGATGAAAGTGGTTTTTAACATCTTTAGACAATACAGATAAAAACTACTTGAATTCCTAACCATGGAGGGCTCCCAAAGTTATTATAACACAGCACAAGCCACTGCTAAACTGAGATTCTGGGGGCGTAGCAGATTTTTCACTCCTTAAAAAGAGTAAGTGCAGAGAGGCGTGTGTCCGTAAATCCATATTGCGGGGAATCCTGAGTTAGAGGTAAACTATCTTTAAGCCATTACAAACTCTGATGATAGCCAAGGAAGTAGAGAGTGATTTAGTCCAAAACTGTAGCTTTCAACTTGAGGGATTTTCTGGTTTTGTTATTACAGAGAAAAAAATACCAGCAGTGATGTAATTTCAGAAAGGGTGATTCAGTGGTTAAGGGCTAAGGTCTGCATAACATAATGCCCTGGTTGGGGCTCATAAACAGAAGCTGCAAAACCTGCTGCTAAAGCAAATTCCTCCAACAGTGGGTCTCTCTCTGTCTCCTCCCAAACTCTGGCTAAGATTAGCACGTGTTAGAGTTATTGCCACCTGTCCCAGTTCAGCTGAGACAGCCCTGTTTTCAGTGACTTAATCTCTAATCTGTGATGCACAATGTCCTGTTTTCTTTTGCTGCAATTTCTGAAAGAAATAACCTGGCCAGTTTGCATCATCCCTGTGAGGTTTTCTTTAGTAATTTCGTTCAGTTTCTCATAGAAGGACTTCCCTGTAGAGTTTGCGTTTAGCAGATCGTTCTCCAGCACAGTTCTGTGCTGCATTGCAGCAGTTCTAGCCTTGAGAAACAATGCCAGTCTTGTTTTACATTACTGGATTAACCACATAGTGGTAGAGAAGAAATAAGTTTATGTAGGTGGAAGTGTGTTTAAAAATGAAAGTGTCATATGGCTAGAAGTGCAGAGCATCCATTGCCAAAATGGCAACTCAAAGAATGAAGAGGTATTCAGGATGTTTTAAAAATTTAGCACAATGAGTCTATGGATCAGGCACATGGGAAACCTAAACCCAAAGATATTACTGATTGGAAGAACAGGCTTTACATTGAGCCTGAGTAAGCTGTTGCTGCAACTGAGATTAAATGGGAATAAAACTATGAACATAAAGGAGTATTTGCTACCATAAGAATGGTCCTTGGATGTAATATTTGTGCCATATTCTCAGTGCAGCCCCAAATGCATGCATTTTAAAACACAAAGTTTATCAAGTTTCAAAATCTTACCTTCCACTCCAATTTTGCCATCACCATCAGTGTCACCTGCAGCCATAAAAGCTTTAGTCTCTGCAGAGGTGAGTGCTCTGGCACTGGCAGAGAAATTCTTCAAAAACAATCTGAAATGAAGTACAGAGAGTACAGAGCTTGAATTTGATTCTCTGATATGTCCTTGGCATGTTGGTATTTCTTAATGGTTGTCTTAAACCCATGCCCAAAACACAGCCCTGCTCTTAGTGTCTGAGGAGAGCCACACAGGTTCAAGGAAAGACAAGGAAGTGTGTTTTATTTTTAAAATAACAACAAGTTTCTTCTAGTGCACCAGGCAAGTTCCAAGGTTTGTGCTCTGCACAGAAATAGAGCAGCTGAACGGTACTTACTGAAGCTCCTCTTCTTCAATGAAACCACTCTTGTCCTGATCAAGGATTCCAAAAACTTGCTTTATCTGTTCAGGAGTTTTTTTGGATAAACCAACCATGGAGAAGAAAGACTTGTAGTTGAAGGAATCATCAGCTGGAAGAAACAGAGGTTGTTTTAAACATTTACCCTTTCTGGGGAAATTG
>JAOXOE010028532.1:0-15997 GCA_028565055.1 Phoeniculus purpureus
CCCCGGCTCCCCACGAAAGAGAAAAGAGAAGAGAGGGAACTCCCGCTCCCTCCAGCCCTATAAAAACCTCCCGGGTCCCGATGGCACCGACACGACTCTCCCCGGGAGCAGCATGGAGCAGCTCGGCAGGACCGGGAACACTGACGGCACCGGCAGCACCAGACGGGCAGCGCCGCTCAGCGCCGGACACCGGCTCTGCGGGACACGACGGGCAGTACCGGGGCTGTTGACGGTGCTCTGCCTGGCCCTGGCGCTGCCGCCCCTCGCCCGAGCTCTGCCGGCGCCGGCGGACCCTCCCCGCCACATCCTCCCACTCTGGCTGAACCGCTCCCGGGAGCTGCTGGCGGCTGCCGACGGCTCGGTCCAGCGGCTGCAGGTCTGCGGGGGCACCATCGGATGCGGGGATGGGTGCAAGTGAAGGGCCAGGGTGTACTCAGGACGGCGGTTACGGGGTGGGGGGTACCTAAGAGGACAGAGACGGTACCCAAGAGAACAGCGGTGCGTAAGTGAAAGTGCCCAGGAGGGCAGGGAAGATACTCATCAAAGCAGTGATTTGATAGGGGGGTACCCAAGACGCAATAGGGTAGGGGTAGTACCAGGAGAACAATGATAGGTTAGTGAGGGTACTCAGGAAAGCAGTGATTGGAGAAGGGATGTACCCCAGAAGGCAGCGATGGTACCCATGGAAGTGGTAATGGGACAGTGGAGGTACTCAGGAGAACAGTGATGGCATCAAGCCAGACAGTGAGGTTGAAGTGGTGATGTCCAGGGAGGTGGTGATGGGGCAGTAGTGGTACCCAGGCAGGCAGAGATGTGTTGCTTAAAGTACCCAGGGGTTGGATGCTCTCTGTAACCTCTCCTTAAGTCTTGGCTTTTCTGCCAAGGAAGGGGATGTGTTCAGGTGTCCTACTTCCCTAAGGAAGCCTGGGCTTATTCCCTTTAGACTCACCTGCCGTCCGTGTCGGGTGCAGAAGAGTCAATGACCCTTTTTTATTCCCTCGTCAATGCAGGAGTCAGGCACCCTGGGGTTTGAATGTACCCTTGAAGAAGTTGATCTGGAAGATATCACAAAGAATCAAATCAACACCATAAAAGCCTGCACAGCTGAGGATCCAAAGGTAAATAATATTAATAATAAAAGATATGTAAAGTTTCACATCATATTTTTATATAATTCACAGTTTCACAAAATCACTGGCTCTTGTTTATTTTTTTATCTGCAGGCTGGAAGCTGTCCAGTGCTGGGAAGTTCTACTTTTAATATGGTAAATCATTGCCCCAAAGGCCCCTTTTTTCTTTTATTGCATGTTTAAAGCATTTACTGACAGATTTCCTAATAATTCTGCCTTTCACAGGGCCGGTGCCTGCAGGGCATCTATGGGGACCTGGATGTCTACAGAGCAGAGCTGAAAAACTTAGATGATCAAACAGTGCTGCCAGCAATTGATGAAATGATGAAAGTGAGTAGTTCTGTCCTCCCTCTCAACTATTTCTGTTTTAAATTGGCCATTTTCATCCTGTTTGCCCCATTCTGTAGTCAGCACATTTAAAATCTGAATTAAAAGGGTTTTTCATTTAAAAATTGAAATTTAAAAACTAGCTATTTATAAATTTGTTATAGTTCTTCCAGCCTGGAGATTCTGGCCACAGGCAGACAAACCCAGTCTAAAGGGTCACTAGACTGGCTACAGGGTTATTATTTTAAAGCATCTTTATTCCTGGGTAGAAAGAGCCTTTGTGCATGAATGGGACATTTTTAACTCAAGGAGAGTGCAGCTGCACATCCTGTAAGTCTATTCTAAA
Source organism: Phoeniculus purpureus (assembly GCA_028565055.1). Taxonomy (NCBI): domain Eukaryota; kingdom Metazoa; phylum Chordata; class Aves; order Bucerotiformes; family Phoeniculidae; genus Phoeniculus; species Phoeniculus purpureus. The sequence goes on from JAOXOE010028532.1 coordinate 1,804, forward strand.
TATTTCAACTTTTATCCTAAGTCAATTAATTTTAACATTAAGTGTTTCAACTGTTACTCTGTCAATGACTTACAATTTGCTGGGTATTTCTACTTTTATCCTAAGTGAATTAATTATAACATTAAATCTTTCAATTTTTACCCTGTCCATTAGTTTTAACATTAAGTTTTTCAATTGTATCATAAATATTTTGACTTTTCCATTTACAAGCATACATTCTTACTTCTAAACCTTATCATCATCACTCAAGAGGATGAAATCTGAAGATCTTTCTGACTCAGTCACTTTCTTGATGGTTGTTTTTAACCCCTCTACCTCTCCCCAGGTGCTTGGAACCAGCAGCAGGAACGAATCGCAGCCATCAGCCAGAGTGGGACTGGCCAGCTTCAAGGAGAGGATGAGGCTCTGCAGCATCCTTCAAGCCTTCCGAATCCGCACGGTCACCATCAACAGGCTCATGAGCTACCTGAGCTCTCCAGAATTTTCACTGTAAGCACCTGGTTCTCAGCACCTTGGGGAGAAATTTGGTCAAACAATGCTTTGGAGGAAAAAAATAACAGAAGGGTCAACACCCTGCAAGGTGGTTTGGGGACTTGGAAGGAATTTTTCCAGATCTCTGGAAGATAAGCTGCATTGTGGCACCAAAAATATTCCCAACCCACCAAACACTCAACTGTCACTTGCCTTTGGTGTTCAACATATGAATTCAACTGTGATTTTTCAGAAATTGAAACATATTTATAATAATTAATTTAAGGTATTCCTTATATGTTCTATTTATTGCCCAATAAAACTAACGTTTGAGTTCAAAACAGGGTGACTTTCTTTTCTTCCTCAAGACGGTGGATCAGAAGGGGGGTGGTTAGCAGATCAAGAGAGGTCCTCCTCCCCCTCTAATCTGCCCTGGTGAGACTGCATCTGAAATATTGTGTCCAGTTCTGGGCCACTCAGTTCCAGAAGGACACGGAATTGCTGGAGAGAATCTGGTACGGAGCCACAAAGATGATGGAGTGGAGCATCTTCCTTATGAGGAGAGGCTGAGGGAGCTGGGTCTCTTTAGCTTAAAAAAAAGGAGATTGAGGGGTGGCCTCATTAATGTTTAAAAATATGTGAAGGGTGGGTGTCAGGAGGATGGAGCCAGGCTCTTCTCAGTGTCATCTAATGACAGAGCAAGGGGCAATGTGTGTAAGCTGGAACATAGGAGATTCCACATAAATATGAGAAGGAACTTCTCCATTGTAAGGGTGACAGAGCACTGGAACAGGCTGCCCGTTGTGGAGTCTCTTTCTCTGGAGCCATTTAAAACCTGGCTGGACATGTTCCTGTGCCACTTGATCTAAGTGATCCTGCTGTGGTGAGGGGATTTGACCAGATGATCTTTCAGGGTCCCTGCCAATCCTTAATGTTCTGTGATTCTGTGATGTAGCCTAGGGAGAACTTCAGAGGGACCTTATACCTGCCTTCCAACACCTGAAGGGAACCTACAGGAAGGCTGAAGAGTCTTCTCCCCAAGGGAATGCAGCAATAGGACAAGGGGAAATGGTTTGAAACTGAAGGAGAGGAAGTTCAGACTAGATGTTAGGAAGAACTTCTTCAGTGCAAGGATGGAGACACTCTGGAATTGATTGCCCAGACAGGTTGTGGATGCCCAATCCTTGGAGGTGTTCAAGGCCAGGTTGGATGAAGCCTGAACAACCAAGTTAGTTGAGAGGTGTCCTTGCCTGTGGCGGGGAGGTTGGAGTAGATGATCTTTAAGGTCCCGTCCAACCTGAGCCATTCTTGATGATTCTATGTAACACACATTGATACGATAACATGTTTTTTAAACACATTGACTATTCCTGGCACCAAAAGATGAACCATAATAACATTCAGCACCGATATCATGTTCCAAAACCATTTCCACCCCTTTACTCACATCAGCTGCATTTTTCGTGGTGCTTCTCTCACTCTGAGCACCCAAAGCAAACTCTGTTTCATTCTCATTCCTAGGGATTTTTTTCCAGCCAGTTGCATTGTTTCCAGAGGGAAATCGTGGCCCCACCGAGATCAGTGGCTCAATTGTCAGCTCCAGCCAGGCTGAAGGATTTGCACAGAGCTTTGAAGGCCAGGAGGGGTGCCAGGGTGATTAGCTTCCAAGTCCAGCCCAGACAAAGGAACGCATCCCCTTTGACAGGTCTGCCCTTGGCCAAGCTGTGGCTCTGGCTACATCCCAGCCAGTTCCCATCACTTACCTTGTCCTTCAGCTCTCCCCTGTTACTTGTTTTATCCAAGCTCTACTCCTTGGTGACCCTGATGCCATGGGTCTGGTGGGAGCCCCAGCATTTCCAGATGCAATCTTCATTCTCTTCCCCAAGATGATGCCTGAACACAACATCTTCTAAATTTTCACCACTTGAACTAGACCATGGGTCATTGCTCCCTCAGAATACACACGCTGTTCGACCAAGCCTAGGCAAGAGCAACCTCCTGCCTCAGTGCTGTGATGTAACTCTAATGGTTCCACTCCTTCTGACCGGACAAAGCCAAACTGAAGATTACAGAAATAGAGCACACAACTTTTAAAAAGCTCTTCATTTTGATATTTTCATTCTGATGAGGTTTGAAGACCTCATCATTGAATCGTAGAAGGGTAGGAGTTGAAAGAGACTTCTGGAGATCATCTAGTCCAAACTTTCTTCACGTTCTGCTACACTGTCCAGTTACCCTCATCATTAAAAACAAGCACCGTGTCTTCAGCTCACATTTACGGATTTCTGTTTCTGACCAGGTAGCGCTCTTAGAGCTTTATGGGGTCTGTGTTATGTCCCTGCTTGTTGTAGGGGTTTGGACTGGATGATCTTTGGAGATCATACAAAGACCCTTCCAACCCTAAGATTCTATAATTCTGTATTAAAGGTCCTCCAGAAGGCAATTTCATTTCACTTTTCCCAGACAGAAAAGCCCAGGGCAGCTTCTCCTGAGCATGGAGGGTCCCACACCACCTCCTTACCTCCCACACCACCTTTCCCTCCTAAGTGTCCCATGAACAAAAGGTCCTGGGCACCAACAGCCCTCTGCCTTGGCCACCTCTTGGTTTATACACAGCAGTGGAGGATCAAGGGTTGGAAAGATGCCCCACAACACACAAACACCTTGCTACTTCCATCCAATAGCTACAATAAAACTGAAAACTCAAAAATCATATGGAAATAGTAGAAATGTTTCCTTTTAATCCTGATTTTTAAAAGTATGCTTTTTCTTTCTTGAATATACGCAGAGGAAGACGATCCAAAGGAATCCCTCGTCTTTAAAAACAAGACAATCTCCCATACCAGGTCTCTGCTCTCTTCTGCAAATACTCTTCCACAAACCTTTTCCAACACCGACCACGTAACAGCCCTCATGCAAGTTTTGCTTTCTCTTGTTGTAGTTTAAGCATCTAATGCTATGAAAGTTAAAATTAATCACATTTTTTAAAAAAGTATAAAAAGTCCGTAACAAAAAAAATCTATACAACATCGTAAACCAATTCTACAACACACGGACGTCTACAACATAAAAAAAATGAACTCGTAAAAGGTTCTCATTAGAAAAATTAATTAAAAAAAAAAAAACCACATCTCAGAAAAATTGAGACAGACTAGAGAGAAAATAGTGGAAATTCCCCGGAAAAATCCGAAGCTGCCTGGGGTCCAGCGTGGTGCTCCCATGAAACCAGTCATTGGATCTTCAGAAGGCAGAACCACAGCTTAACAAGGACTGGATGTAGGCAAGTATAGAGTCTTTCTGGACATATACAGTGATTATGCAAAGGGGTTTATCTCCTGATCTGTGAGAAACTCAACGTACCTCATGATTCAAGAGTCATAGTTCAATGTTTTTCTAAGGGGATGAAAGCTCCTGCAGAACTTTTCTCCCCATTTTTCCCTGATATAAATAAAACCATTTCCAAGCAATCACCAAACGCCTGGACATGGTAAAGTGGTTTCTTCCAGTCTTCCAGGACTGGTGCAAATCAGGCAAAGCTGGGTGTTGGGATTCCCGGTCCACGAAGCCTGGCACTGCCAGCCACAACGACAGGATCCACCACCTGAGTCACTGCTCCTCAAAGTCTTAGGTCTGCGCCCAATTTCATTCACAAATCTTGGCAAAGCTTCTTGTTGAGTGATGGCACCTTGCAATGTCCTTCCAGAAGCTCAGTGAGATCCTGGGGAAGGGGAACAGTTGACTGGGAAAGCTCCCACCATCCTCCTTCTACCGCAGCTCCACCAGCTCAGCACTGTGCTGAGAAACCTGAGGAAAGGAACAGGCACAAACATGTGTGGATTGTCTGATCTCAGAAAGTTGCTGCAACATTCACACTTAATAGGAAAAGTATTACAAGCCTATGAGATGCTACAAGGCACCAACGGGTTCGGGAGGGTCGGATGAGCAATGAAGCATGAGCAGATCTCCAGCCTTTGCAGTCAGGTTGCCTTGAGGAAGAATTAAAGAAGAACAAGGTTTTGCCTGTTCCAGAAAATAAATAACAACCTGTATTTAGGTGAGAAAGGTTCCTCCCCTTGGCTGGTTGAGTTCTCAGCCTGTACACCTCTGACAACTTAGGTGTACAGAAGGTGAACTGAACCCTCATGGAAGTAAGCAGGGGGGCACGGGCAGTAAGGAAGTGCATACACGGGTCTGCAGGACCAAACTGCTAAGTCATCTGTCAGGGGAAGGTCTTAATGATCCTAAAACACATAAAAGACCCACACAGCTCTTCTTAGGGACTGGTGGAGAAGACCAAGAGTTTCCCTGGGTATCTAACACTGGTTTGCTTGCCTAGGTGATGCTGTGAGTACCTTCAGCAGAGCCAGTGCAAAAATACTTACTCACTTCACATCAGTTTCTGAAGGGCATTGCAGAAGCACAGAACGATCGCAGGATCATAGCAGTACAGAACCATTCAGGTTGGTAGAGACCTTCAGGATTATCAAGTGCAACCACTAACCCAGCACTGACATCAGAAAGGAGACGATTTTGAGCTGGGCTCAAAACTCTCTGTTGCAAATTCTTAAAATACCTCTGAAACACCCTGTTGGAATTAAATAACTATGATGGGAACGGGATACCTTGTAAGGTTTGTAGTATCTCATAGGGTGCTTTTTCATGCAGGCTTCTGTACAAAGCCTCTGCAGTCCCATTGCTCTGCTCTCTGTCCCTCCACTTGCTCAACACCAGAAATTTTTGCATATTAACTTCCTCCTCTGTTGCCCGGATCTGCTCAATGTCTTTCATTTCCATCTGAAGACACTCAATGGCAATTTCTCTCCACTGCCGGCCAAAGAGCTTTGCAATCACCATCAGCTGCTGATCTGTTAAGTTTCTCGTCTCAGTTCCATCTGAAAAGATGCAGAACACAAATGAGATTTGACACAACTGAGATTCAACGTTACTTTGCTCATTAAACTTGGAACCAAATTACTATTCGTTCAGCAGGCAACACACACGGTGATTTATTCAGATTATCCAGCCAAAGGCTGGAGAAAAGCCCCTGAAGGACCACCAAAGCCCATAGAGATGACAACACCTGACTGCATGTGGCTGCTGCAAAGGGGTTTTTTTCTCTTCATCCAGCAGAACAACTTCCATTGGGATGTTGGGTTACCAAGCACCCAGAACTTTAGAGACAGAGGACATAAAGGCACCTAAAACTGAGGTTCTGAGAGGTGGCACCTCTCCCTCTGATACCTGCATGCACCCATAAACAAACACTCACGTGACTACTCTTGCCAATTTATTTTCATTATTTATTGAACTATTTCTTCTGTGTTTTTTTCCAAGGACCTGTTAGTAGATGGGTAGTTCCTGGGAGCAGCTCTCTCCCAGACAACAATAATTTCTGACCACCAGGACATCACATGTTAACAATAAATGGGAATTTATGGTTTTTTTTTTTTTAGAAGAACTCAGCCTGTCAGGCCTCAGGGGAGCAAAATCTGACCAGGCAGTGGAAGCCCCTTTCAAAAACAGCCACTATTGCCCAGATTTAGAGGAAAAAAAAGTGAGTACCAGTTCAATCAATCAGGCAAACCAACGCAAACCTGTTCTGCTGAACTGCACAGTACCTGCAGGACTGGTGATCTTCTGCTTTTTGCTACAGAGCTCGTCTTCTTCCAAAACGTTGAGGGCTGGTTTCCGCTTTTTGAGGTCTACGAAGCAATTGAGAGAAGATGTTACTTCTTCCCCATCACTTGGGTCACTATGATGGGCAAGGTGCACGGAGAACAAGCAACCCCGCCTGATCTTCAGGCTCCACTTACTGCCTGTGCTCCTCTTCTGCTCGTTTTTGTTCTGGTCATACTGGATCCAGTCACCTGGCAAAGGGGTTTCAGAGGAAACAGGAGGTGAGGGCAGAATTCCCATTGCTAAGCCATACAATTGTCTAACAATTGTCACCAGTTCTCAAGACTCATAAAACCAAGCTGTTGGGTGGATCCCAGCTGCCAAGCTAAAATCATAGAACCATAGAATGGTTTAGGTTTGAAGGGACCTCAGAGATCATCCAGTCCCAACCTCCTGCCATGGGCAGGGACACCTCTCACCAGACCAGGTTGCCCAGAGCCCCATCCAACCTGGCCTTGAGCACTTCCACGGAAAATTTTATAAAATGAGACTGTTTTCCCCTTTTTATCCAACCCACACAACATTCCCGGGCAGTAAAACTAAAGCAGAGCATCATCCCACAGCCCCAAAGCCTTCACTGGTTGCTCACAAGGTTACCACAACATCCCCTACATGAGCTCTTCATGTTTTATCACTTGCAGCTCCAACCCTAACAGCGGGGATTTGGGTTCATCCGAGGGCTGAACTGCTCCCCAATTCCTGCCTGACTCCTGCAGGTGGGAAGAGCCAAGACTCACTCTCTCTCAGCTTCGCTTTCCACACAGTTGCCTCTGACTCCAGCTCAACTAGTGACAAGGTGAAGTCGTCGGGTTTCTCCAAATAGACTTCAATGTAACTTTTCAGTTTCAAGAGAGACCCGTCAACAAACTCGATTTCCTGTAAAACACAAACACATGGGAAATAAATATTTATCCCAAACAGGAGCCGCACAGGAGGCTGCTGGCCCCCAGCCCAACTCCTAGGGTTCTGCTGTTGACTTCAGCATCAGGATTTGACCACAAAATCTTAGAGCTCTAAGAGCTGCAAATTGCTGCAAAGGATTTCTGCAGCAAAGATGTGATGGAAGAAATGGATGTGAAAAATGCCCTTAACGTCCGTGTGGGAACACACAGGAAAAGCCATCGTGCACCACGCTGTGCACAGGACTTACCTCTGGAGTTATTTCAGCCTCTGGCTCACAGACCAGTCGGTACCTCTTTCCATTCTGAAGCAGTTTTTGGCATACAGGGGGCTTGTCAATCTTAACGAACTTCTTATTTGAATGTTTTACAGCTCTTGAGATATCCTAAAATGTACAATATGGTTTAAGTGTTACCTCAGTGAAAGGTTTAACACTTCAGACCTGGGGTACCTTGGGCTTTGTCAAGCCCCAGCTCTACGGAATGGCCACGGCTCGTTCCACGGGGCAAACTTTACCGAAACACCGTCATCAAAAACCAGGAAAAAAACTTCTTCAGCTATGGTGCTACATGGGTAAAACTAGACAGAAGAGGCCCCCAATCCAAACAAAATGAAGGTTCATTCACTGTAGTCCTCACCTAGTCTTTTATCCATACTGCAGTGAGGAATAGGTGAGAGAACAAGAAGTTCTTCCAGGTATAAATCCTGAGCAACATGAATTTTGGTGGCAAATAGGTTTCTGATGATTTAATTGTCTACAGGAACTTGTGAGCATGTTGGCCAGTAGAATTACCTAACCTTGAAGACCCTTTTGGTATAAAAGTCTCATTAAATAGCTACGTATTTGTATATAGAATGTTTGAGGTTGGAAGGGACCTCAGAGTTCATCTAGTTCCAACCCTCTGCCATGGGCAGGGACACCTCTCACCAGACCAGGCTGCCCATATAATATATGTATACGTATATCATATATTTTTATACATTATATCTATGATACATAGGTTACAGACATATTATTAATAGGCTATATATTATTCTATGTATTATTCCCAAATGTATATATAAAATACATGTAAGAATAATGATATATTTTATATTCCTGTATTTATCATTACATATTCTTAAATACCATGTTTATGTATGTTATCATCCAATGCAAACACTGGGGTGAAAGAACATCCCTTCACCACACCCCATCCCCGACCCAGCACCCCACAACCATCCCCACTGGCAGTCTCAAGTCCCACCACCCCACAAAAGTCCTACCTTGATAAAGGAGTCATTGTTGGTAGCCACGTAGACCCGGAAGGATAAGGAGGGATGTTGGTCCACGACTTTGTAGAGGATGACGGCTCCGTGGTACTGCACAGGCTCCTGGCTCTGGATGAGGGTTCCCACGGGTGACAGCGAACTCACCAGCCACTTAACATGCGATGCTGAGTAGTCGGCAGTGGGTTCGATGGTTGCGCCCGAGCCTTTGACGTGAAAAACCTTGAAGGCCATGCTAGCACCATGATCTGTGGGGACACGGGGATGTCTAAGCACCTCCTGCACCACACAGCACCCCCAGCCCCTGTTGGCTGGCACTCACCACCCAGGCATAGAGAGTGAGGAAACTGGATGGAGGTGAGAGCAGCGGCTCCATCGCAGCACACATCAAAGAGGGGTCCACCAACAATCCACGGCTTCTTCACCAGGCTGGCGTATTTGCTCCACGATAAGAGGCAATATGTGATTTTGACTGCACCCGCGACCTCGAAAATCAACCCCGTGAGGCTGCACTGGTAGGTCCCTTCTCCATCCAGCTGCACCCTGCCGTGGTCAAGAGGGACCCCATTAGTTTAATTTTCACCATAAAAATATGGTTTGTGATGAACAACAGAGAAACTCCCCACCCCAACAAGCTCAGGGCACTTTATCTCAATAGCCCAGAAGCCACAAGCATTTTTTCCCCTTCGATCTTTATGTTTAAACCGTCTGTGGCGTGTTGAAGCCCAGCCAGGAGGACACGGCCAGCAGATGCAAAGTAACTGAAACAGACATTTTGCACAACATTTCCTGCCAGTGAAGCAGCTGCTTGTAACCAAAGGGCTCAGCCCCACTCCAGTTGAGGTTGGAGCAGCGTCACATGCTGACCACACTCCCCTCTGCTGTCGCTCCAAACGCATGCGGGCAGCAAATTAACCTTTTTCCCACTTAACCCAAAGGGAGAAATTATTTTGAAGAGCACTATTTTAAAAAACCCTATTAAAAAAGTTCCATACACGTGCTGTCCTCCAGCAAGGATCCTGGGGGTCACTTGCTCCTTCTGGTCCTATAAATAGAATAAAAACTACTCAAAACACTTCAAAAGGTAATACAGAGCAGAACGGCACTTTACTGATTATCTCAACGCTAAGAACGTTGGGGTTTGAAGGGTTTTACAGACATACGTTGTCATTCCTGCAGCGCTCACACGATGGCAGACAGGTTGTTCCTGGTGAGGAAATTGAAAGATCAGCTTGTTAGAAGCAAAGCCACTAAAAATTGCGTGGGTAAAAAACCCAAACCCCAAAAACCAGCCTTCAGGGGATCTGTTACTACCTGATTCATTGTGGCACGGTACCGACTCCTCCTCCTTCTGTTCTTCAGCTACAAATAAATACATTTGCTGGGAAAACCTCAGCCTCCAGCAGGCTTCTGCCCCACGTTCAGCATTTAATCTGTTCACATCCATCAGAACCCAAAGATAACATTCCTAGGACCCAAGTCTTGTAGATTCATCCCCAGTATGAGCCTCATTGTGTCAAGTACGAAGATCAACTGGAAGCTGGCAATGGCCAGCAGGGAAACACCGTACTCAGAGTTTATGTACCCCTGAAATGATTTACTAGTGCCCTGAATCCTCCTCACTAACCCCCCGCACACAAGCCAGCAGAGCTTCTCCCCACACAGTGGAGTTTGGATTTTGCAGAAGCTGAGGGTGATGAGGTGTGAGGAAGGGCTGGCTCTTGGTTCCCTCCAGCTCCCTGTCACAGATGGTTTGGGTTGGAAGGGACCTCAAAGATCATCCAGTGCCAACCTCCTCCCAAATGCAGCGACACTTCTCAGCAGACCAGGTTGCCCAGAGCCCCATCCAACCTGGCCTTGAACAGTCCCAGAGATGGAGCATTGAAAACCTCCCTGGGCAACCTGTTCCAGTGCCTCAGCACCGTCAGAGGGAGAGATTTCTTCCTAAGATCTCATCTAAATCTATCCTTCCCCACAAGGAGGCAACCAGCTGGGCTGTCCCAAAGTCACCCTGGGCCACCAATCTCCTCCTGGAAAAGGCAGAGCAGAACACACATCTGGAAACCACCTGGCAAACGCCCCCCAGTGCATTGGCTCCAAACACTAGATTCATCCCTGAGCCACAGCAAGGTGGCAGCTCCCATGGCACAGGGAAGCTCAGCTCAGCCCCATCCTCTGCAAAGTCATTCTACTCAAAGACACAGAGGTGACAGCTCTGACACGGAGCTTAGGGACACGGAACAGCTGGAGTCAATGGTCTTGAAGGTCTTTTCCAACCTGAATGATTCTGTGATTCTATGAAAATAAGCTGATCCTTTGAGTGCAAGTCATAACCCATTAACAAAATTCATGCTTGTTCCACAGAGGGAGCTGGGGAGTTCTCAGGGCTTCAAGACTGGTCTCATATTCAAAGACCAGCTCCATCATGCCTTGCAAGGCAGAAGTAAGGAAGGAAACTAAAGCTCACTCACCTGACCTCTTTCCGTCCGACTCCTCTGCATCTGAAGAGAGAAAGCTTTGAGATTAGTGAACTGAAGACCATCAACCTTGCCAGAAACCAGAATAAACTTCTAGTGGTGGTGGTGGTGTAACCCACGTGAGCACAAAGCCGCCGCTTTCCATGAGCAGCAAAACACTTCCTTCAATTCTTTTCCTGTCCATCCTGTTTTGCCACTTTTGCCGCCAACTTCTAAGTAGATTTATAGCCTCCTGGTGTCTGGACAATTACCTGGGGAATAATGTGCCTATGAGGCCACAGCAACATGAGCTGCTGCTCTTCTGTCCTGGCTCTGCTCAATAGCTGAGTGGCCAGGAAAACGTTTGTGCACAAAGATCTCGTTCTGCTTTAATGGGTTTGTAGAAGAACCCTGGGGCTAATGTCACTGCAAAGCAGCTGACTGAATGATTTTAAGAGGGATAAAATAGATAAATCACAACGTGGTGCTCACCTGACTCCTCTTCCGAGCTGCTGCTGAAGCTGGTTTCAGAGCCGTCATCTCCTTGAGGAAATTAAAGCCCATTAGGTGCAGGCAGAATTAAATAAATGAGTTTAGATATGTCAGGTTGGGTGGAAAGTTAGGGCAGAGAAAACACTGAGGAGTGCTTAGGCAGAGAGGAGCATCACCCTTTCAGTGAAAGAGTGAAGAGACTCTGAAATCAACTTCCAGAGAGGTTGTGGCTGTCCCCTCCCTGGAGGTGTTCCAAGACCAGACTGGATGACACCTTGAGCAACCAAGTGTTGCTGCCCATGGCAGGGGGGTTAGAGGAGACGAACTCTAAGGTCCCTTCCAATCTGAGCATCTCAGTATTGGAGAAGACTTCATGGTCACCAAGGTTCTTGTGAAGGTTACACATGACAGACAAGGTGCTGGACTTCAATGTTTTTTTAGAACCTGGAGTAACTCTGGTGCTTCACCCAGGGCAATTCCCAGTGAAATTATGGGTTTTCACAGCATGCACGAAAGGTGGGAGAAGCCTCTGCTCACCTGCTGGGTATTCCTCGGCTGAGCCCTCTACCTCTGTGCCATTGGCCACCACCTCTGTAAGAAAAAAGCCATTGGGGGGAAAACTATTCAATAGGGCAAGGAACAATAGGATGAGGGGTCGCAGTTTTAAGCTGGAAAAGGCTGCACATCAGGAAAAAATTCTTTAATCTGAGGGTGCTGGATCCCTAGAACAGGTTGCCTAAAGAGGTGGTAGCCCAATCCCTAGAGACATTAAAGGTCAGGCTTGATGGGGCTCTGGGCAACCTGGTCTAGTAAGTGATGCCCCTGATTGCTGCAGGGAGGTTGGAACGGGTGAGCTTTGGAGGTCCCTTAAAACCCAACACATTCAACTGAATGTTAGACTAGCTAAGCAGGGCCTGGCCTGGTTTGTACTTGGATGGGAGACAATCTGGGTACACCAGGTGCTGTAGGCTTACCCTGCTCCAGCGGGGGGGGAGTTAGATGATCTTTCAAGGTCACTTCTAACCTGTAACATTCCATGATTCAGTCCATGATTTACCTCATCTCTTGGAGCTTTTGTATTGATGAGGGTCAGGGGAAGGGAATGAAGGGCAAAGAAAAATGGATTTTAAAGAGCACTATTAAAAAAATACCCTCAAAATTGTTATCCATGACATTTAGGTGCTACGTTGGGATTTTCTTTTAAGCCAGCAGCTACAAAACTGCCATCTCCATTGCAAAGGATGGGCAATTCTTGTAAAAACCCACTTTCTTTACCTTTTTCATCTGACGAGAGGGACTCGACTCCACTGGAAGACACAAGAGAAATACGTAAGCAGACCCATTCCCCTACTCATCCACATAGATGGACATCTCTCCTCTCTTTGGTCAAGGGAACTGAGAATGGCAGGTAGTGCATCCAGTTCTGGAGTCCCCAGTACAAGGACGACATAGAGCTACTGGAATGAGGTCAGGAGAGGCCACAGGGATGATCAGAGTGCTAGAGCCCCTCTGCTCTAGGCACAGGCTGTGGAAATTTGGGCTGTTCAGCCTGGAGAAGAGAAGGCTCTGGGGAAACCTCACTGCAGCCTTCCAGTACCTGAAGGGGCTACAGGAAAGCTGGAGAGGGACTTTTTTCCAGAGAGACAAGGGAGATGGGTTCAAGCTAGAGTAAGGGAGATTTAGATGAGACCTGAGTAAGACATTCCTCCCTGTGAGGGTGCCGAGGCACTGGAACAGGTTGCCCAGGGAGGTTGTGGCTACTTCATCCCTGGAAGCGTCCAAGGCCAGGTTGGATGGGGCTCTGGGCAACCTGGTCCGCTGAGAGGTGTCCCTGTCCATGGCAAGGGGTTGGGGCTGGATGATCCAACCTAAACCAGTCTGTAAATCCATGATTCAAAACTGTTTTTCTCCAAGAGCACCAGTGTCCCTGCCTCTGCTGCACATCTCTTACTGGTGCAAGCCCTCAGCTTTAGCCACTTTGTCAAGAGCCTGTTGGTTCTGGCACCCACCCAGGAAACCCTCTTCAGATAAACATGGTGGCTGAGCTGCAACAACTTCAGCAGTGCCCACTGCTTCTTTGGGGTGAGTCCAAAACACCACTCAGCCTCTATTTTGTCTTGAAAAAGGGGAAATGTGCCAGTTTGATGATTTACAAGTAAACAACTAGGTCTGGAAACCTCCCTGTGATGCTCCACAACATCTTCAATGCAGCCCCACCAAATAACCACTACGGAAGCTGCTGCTGAGGAAGGGCTGGCACGAGCCAACATGTCAGCCCTGCCAAAGGCAACGGTAGTAGTCACATGGACAAGAGAAGAGCCTCTCCCCCTTTGCTTTTAAGAGGCACTTGAGGGATTTTGGTGCCACCCTGGTGAGGCTGAGGGATGCTGGTGCTGGCCAAGCTGAGTTGTACAAGTTATTCCTCATCAGCTCAGCTCAGGAAGCTGGTTCTGACCATCCTGGGCTGCAGTTGTGGACCCACAACCCGTGAGATGCACCCACTATTGGTGGGGGGAGAGTGAGCATCACCAGAGGAGGTCAGGCAGGCATCACTGGGTGAGCGAGAGGTGTCAAAGCTGCCACATCGATGGGGCAGCATAAACGCAGAATTAAAAATAAATCGTAAGTGGTAACAGCGGGAAAATAAACTCCACTGTGGGTGGCCAGGGCAAGGTGGGGCATCCTGGGGTGGGTGAGGGGCTCCCACCAGCTTGGAGCTCTATGGGTTTGTAGGTCAAGAGCTGGGAAAACTGGGTAAGGGGTGGGGAAGTTGCACAATGGGGTCGGTGCTTCCAAACTGTCGTATAAGTAAGTAATGGCACAGTGTCTGCAGGACTTGGGACAAAGCCTGGATTTATCCCAGAGCCCAAGCCAAGTGCTGCCTTAGCAAAGCTCCAGTGTTCCCCCCACCCACCACGCAGCTGCATGCC
>JAOXOE010028533.1:0-15997 GCA_028565055.1 Phoeniculus purpureus
AGGGACAGCCTTGGCTGCAGTGATCATGAAGCAGTTGAATTTCAGATCCTCAGGGCAACCAGGAGGAAGTATTCTAAACTTATGACCCTGGACTTTCAACGCACAGACTTTGATCGCTTCAGGGATCTGCTGGCCAAAGTCTCATGGGATGAAGCCTCAGCGGGAAGAGGGGCCCAGGACATCAGGTTAGTATTCAAGAATCACCTCTTCTGTGTCCAGGAGCAATGTGTAGCAACAAAGAGGAAAGCAGGGAAGAATGCTAGGAGCCCTGCATGTCTGACCAAGGAGCTCCTGGACACGCTGTCTCACAAAAAGAAACTCTACAAAGAGTGGAAGGGAGGACAGCTGGAATGGGGTGTATATAAGGAAGCTGCCCAAACACCTAGAGATATCATGCTGTATCATGTCATTAAAGCACAAAATTGTCTGAGTTACTGGTCTTTATTCTGTCTACATTGTGTTCTTTATTTTTCATTGCAACTGAAAAAAAAGAAAGCTTTTATTGGTATTATTCTCCTATAGTTTCAGTCTAAGTAGTTATTTTTTTAAATGAAATATTACTTTTTCCTGGGTTGTTTGGATGTTGGTTACTGTTTTAGCCTTTCTGATGTGATTTTAGTGATATTGAAGTCTTCTGCTTGAGTATTTTCTGTTTTTTCAGAGATACACAGAAAAAGAAAGTAAAAAATATAATCCTTATGCATGTGATTGTATGGACAAGATTTAGGAACAACTCTTTTCTGAAGAGCTGATTAATGACTAAAGTTTTTATTTTTAGTTTTTTTAAAAATATTCTAATAATTTCAAGATATTCCTTATTAATTGAATAGTTATTTTGCTCAAGTAAACTGTTCTTAGAAACAGAATGCTAGTTAGCATGTATTTTAGGGTATGAAATCTTGCATACTGCTTCAGACAAACTATTTGAAAAGCTCTTCCTTTTCTCTATCTTGATTTAGAAATATTTCTAGAACGTTTTGATTTCACAGGATAATAGGAACTTATTTCTATATGTATTTTAAGAATTATTTTTATCTGAGAACAGCCTGCCCATGGAGGTGGTTGAGTCACCATTCCTGAAGGCCTTTAAGACAAGGCTATATGTTGCACTGGGGGACATGGTTTAGCGGTGATGATAGGGCTAGGAAAAGGTTGGATTTGATGATCTTCAAGGTCTTTTCCAGTTGAAACTATCTTAGGACACAGATTTTGGTTACATGATACCTGAAGTTCCTTTCCAAGTGTATAGTATGTGTTTTATAACAGTGTAAAGAGTGTTATGTCAACATGGAAAAACTATTAGAAGGAAGGAAGGAATGAAGAACAAAAATAATCAGGCAGCTGGAGCACCTCTGCTATAAGGACAGGCTGAGGGTGCTGGGGTTTTTAGACCAAATAACTGCTAAAAGTTGTATATTGATTACCTGCACATAATTATTTAGCACTTAAAACATAGTTTTTCTTGTCTCAGAATTTCAGTGGGATAACATATATTTAACTCCAGGCTGAGAAGTCTGCTTGCACATTGTTTAAATGTGGAAATTTGAGTTAGAAAGGGAATATGTTTAAGTCAGTTTTCTTTGAGAACTTGGATTTTTCTTAGAGAACTCAATCTCAAGGCAAAATCTGATGTATTATTTGCTATCCAAAATTGCAATTAAAAAGACAATTGGATACTTTGGAAAATGTCTACAATATTTCTAGGATTCATACTTTGCCAGAAAAATGTATTTCTTTGACTAAGCATGTCCTTATAGTTTTCTTAGGGTTGACATCATACGGTGTAGCTTCCCCTCAGAAAACATTATGTTTAAGTTCCTGCAGTATCTTTGCAACAAAACCACTCTTTCCTCATTGAGAAGATCCTCCATATTTAGCAGTTCTGCCTGGAGAAGAGGAGGCTCCGAGATGGCCTTAGAGCAGCTTTCCAATAACAGAAAGGACCTACAAGAAAGCTAGGTTAGGGTTTTTTTTACATGGGTGTATAGCAATGGGACAAGGGGAAAGGGTTACAGACTTGAAGAGGGGAAGATTGAGGTTGGACATGAGGAATAAATTCTTTCCTGTGAAGGTGCTGATATGCTGGAAGAGGATGCCTAAGGAAATTGTGGCTGCCCCATCTCTGGAAGTGTTGAAGGACAGACTGGCTGGGGCCTTGAGCAGCCTGATTTAGTGAAGGTGTCCTTGTCTGTGCAGGGGGTTTGGAACTAGATGATCTTTAAGGTTCCTTCCAATCCTGGCCATTCTATGATTATATGATTGGGTTTTTTTAAAAAATGAGTTGGTGAAACCTCAGTACTAACCACATTGGTTTGATCATAGCTTAACTTAGTCAGGACTGTAGTATTACAAAAAGTAATTAAAATCATCTTTGCATGGAACTAATGGCATAAAAACTTTCTTGGTTTCTTAGCAGTAGAAAGGCAACTCATGAGAAAAGTCTTTCTTTGTTTTTTTTAAAGATATTATGAGCAATGCAACGTTCCTTAACGTGCTTCCCAAGCTTTCAAGCTGCAGCTGTGCTCCCGAGGAAAGCAACACATCTGTGCCATCCCATTTCTGTAGGCTACTGGAGCAGCTGGTCAGCTAGTTGACTTTGATGCTTTGCTTTTTAATCCATGGCAATAGCCATGGCACCTCAGCAGACAGAGCTGGAAAAATCTGACATGAAATGCTGTTGCAAGGCGTTAGGTGAAAAACAGGGCAGCTCTCCTTATGAAAAATACATGGAAGGAAAATCATTGAAGGAGCAGAGAGGAGAAGGGGGCATGTTTCAAAATTAAAATCTGGCTGTTACGATGCCTCTGTTTACTACAGCCTAGTATTTGTAGTCACATCAAAGGCTGCGTAGTGTGACCTTGTAAAATCCCTACTGCTTCAGATAAAACTAGGGAAATTACCTAAGGTCTCTATGAGAAAACATTTACATTTTATTTTCCACAAAAAGGTATTTTCCCTCAGGTTTGTTGCACATACAGTGACAAAAAAAAACCAACAGCTCTACCAGTAGATCCTTTTCTCTGTGCAGCACACCGTGCATAGATATTTTATGTTTGTATCTTAGTGTAATTAAATTTTCAAATTTGTAACAAATGCTTCAGTAAATCAACCCAAGCTCCAGCCTGTTATTGTTTTACATGCTGTCATAATGATTCATTATTGTGTTACTGCCTCTGAAGCAGCAATCCCCTGGAGGAGCTCCCTGACCTTCTGTCACTCTATTATTTTCCTTTTTGTAAAGAGCAATCAGAGCTCAACAGTTTGAAAAGCCAGCTCACTGTTGAGCTTTGTAATTGGTGGCATTCTTACCGTGCCAAAGGGGCTACAGGCTGTTTTGCTTAGAAAGATGTTTATTGGTTTCTGATTTGTTGGTTCCTAGTCCAACACTATGCCATATATAATACTAATAATTCTCTTTAAGGTACAGTGGGCAAGTTAGTGACATTTGTGACACACATTCACCAAACTAAATGCAAACTTGCACTCAAACAGCATTCAAGTTTCATTAATCCACAAAGCGACAAAATACAACCATCAAGCAAATGAAATGAACACATGAGAATTTCAACTAATCAAGTCATGGGTGGTGGAGAGCACTTCTGTCGAGAGGGATCTTGGAATTCTTGTGGACAAGTTCTCCATGGAACAGGGATGTGCTATAGTGACCAAGAAGGCAAATGAAATCCTCCTGGGATTGATCAAGAAGAATGTGTCCAGCAGATCAAGGGAGGTTCTCATCTCTCTATTCTGCCCTAGTGAGACCACATCTGATATATCATGTCCAGTTCTGGGCTCCCCAGTTCAAGAGGGACTGAGATCTGATTGAGAGAGAACAACAGAGGGCCATAAGGATGATTAGAAGATTGGAGCACTTGCCTTATGAGGAGAGACCAAGAGATCTGGGGATTTTCAGCTTGGACAGGAGATGGTTATGAGGGGACTTAATCACTGTCTATAAACACATGAGAGCTGGGTATCAAGAAGAAAGAGACGATCTCTTTTCACTTGCACCTGTTATAAGATAAGAGGCAATGGGTGTCAGCTGGAGCACAAGAAGTTCCATCTTGATATGAGAAATCTTTTCTTTACTGTAAGGGTTACAGAGCACTGGAATTGGCTGCCCAGGGAGGTTGTGGAGTCTCCTCTGGAGACTTTCCAGACTAGTTTGGATGCATGTTACTACGTAACATGTCTTAGGTTCTACAATCCTGCTCACACAGGGATGTTAGACTTGATGACCCCTGGAGGTCCCTTCCAACAGCTAATGATCTTGTATCTGTGTATTTTAAGTATCGTTCTAGAATATGTCTCTTCAGCTGTTGCCATCCTTGGTGTGAAGAATAGAAAGAAATGTAAATTAATTAGACAAATAGTTTGGAGACATGTTCTAGAATATGTCTTTTCAGCTATTGCCATCCTTGGTGTGAAGAATAGAAAGAAACATAAATTAATTAGACAAATAGTTTGGTAAATGTGAGTATTAAACTAATAGTTAAACTTTTAATTTGTACTTCAACTAAAAGTTTAACTACTACTTGCCTTACCTTGTGAATTTTAAGTCAGCTGAATGAAATTCAGTTCTAATTAATTTACCGGAAATATGAATAGAAAAAAAATACTGTATATGATGTCTTCCACTACTAACATAAACACCCCATTATTTCTAAAGGGTGTTTTAAATTATGAGAACTTATTTCTCACCTAGACAAATTTACTCATATTTTCAAGCTTGTATTTTATAGACCTTGTGAAACATTAAATACAAAACATTTTAAACCAAGGGATTAAAATAAATAACCAAATAATCAAACAAACAAATAAAGTACCAAATGCATGCAAAGTATTTTAGTTACATTAAGTGCTTCTTTGCTCATTCAAAGTGAGTGCTAGTGTTTCTATGGTTCTGTTCAAATTATAGAATCATTTTGGCTGGATAGGACCTCCAGGATCATCTTAGAATCATTCAAGTTGGAAAAGATCCTTGGGATCATTGAGTCCAACCATCAAGTCCAGCCCTCATCCCAACATCTCCCTAACCCCTAGACCATGTCCTTCAGTAATTATTTATGGTCTAAATCTTCATTTTTCTTTACTTGGAATTCCTTCAAACTTCATTTTGAAAATTCTTAGGTTTTCAGAATTGTAGGTGATGTAAGTTCATTAAAATTCATGAGCTACATTTCTCTGTTCTCATAAAGTGGTTTTGGTTTCAGACCAGCTCTAGAGACCCATTTCTGTTTGTGATTTAGGCTACATGTACAAACTATTCCATGAAATTATATAGTTTATGTGTAAGCAAAGTTTTCCTCTAATTAAAAAGAAGGCAGCAAGGTCTTCAAGTCTCAATTTTGTTTTTAACTTGACTTTGAAAATATTAGTAAGAGGCTGATTGGACTCTTTTCCTTTGAAATTCACTTGGAAAATAATTACACCTGGTGTAATATCCTTTTAAAAGAGGAGATATCAAATAACATTGAAACTGGCTGCCAGGGAGGGGGATGTGTTTAAAGGCTGTTTAGATGTGATATTGGGCAATATGGTTTAGGGGTTGACTTTGTAGAGTAGGATTAGTGGTTGGACTCAACAATCCCAAAGGTCTTTTCCAGCCCAAATGATTTTATGATAAATGTGGTGAACACTTGGCTTATGATGTATAGAAGAAATAAAAAAAAATTGTACCCGTGTGTGGTGTTTAAAAAATGAGTAGATAGAGCACTTGAGACCATGGTCTAGGGGTTAGGGAAATGTTGGGATGTGGACTGCATGCTCATCGATTCTGAGATTGTGTAATATCTGAAATATTCCAGAAATCATACCATCCTCTTTATACATTACTTTGATTTCTGCACTTCCTATGTCAAGTCTTCCTTTTTATATTGTTGCCAGCTCCACGTATTTAAAAGCATATTCATACATCAAAACACTAAAACTTTGGTAAACATGAATGTTGAGTTAACCTCTGAAACGAATTACAATGTTGTAAGTTTAATAGCTTGTACATAGACTAGGTGCTCTAGTTGCCTGATGTGGTCTTCTTGCGCAATGTAGAAGTAAGAGAATGCCAAAAAAACCTAAGAAATAAAAAGCACTTGAAATTATTACACTATACCATGCAGCAGGTCCAGAGGAGAGCAAGGAGGCTGGTGAAGGGACTGGAGGAAAAGTCTGATGAGAGGCTGAGGGAGCTGGGGTTTTTGCCTGGAGGAGTCTCAGGGGAGACCTTCTTCCTCTCTACAACTCCCTGAAGGGAAGTTGTAGTCAGGTGGGGGCTCGGATCTTCTCCCAGGCAACCAGCACCAGGATGAGAGGGCAGGGCCTGAAGCTGCCAGGGGAGGATTGGGTTGGATATTAGGAAGCCCTTCCTCATGGAAAGGGTGATCAGGCACTGGAATGGATTGCCCAGAGAGGTGGTGGAGTCCCTATTCCTGGAGGTGTTTAAGGGTAGACTGGCTGTGGCCCTTAGTGCCCTGGTCTGCCCAGTGTGATGATGTCAGGTCACGGTCTGGTCTGGATGAGCTCAAATGGCTTTTCCAACCTCAATAATTCTATGATTCTCTCTTCCAACTTTAATGGTTCTATGATTCTTATGTTTGATAAACAAAATTATGAAACAGGTATCTTGCCATATTGAATAGGGATACTGTTGAGATTCTGTGAAGTTATGCAGAGTAAGAAAAGTTTCAGCTGGATACTACTTAAAATTAGTGAAAGCACATCTGAAGAACAATTTGTTCATTCCAGTAAGCATTAAGTTCTGTGAGATTCCTGTGTTTCTTTAGTATTCCTCTGTAAGAATAAAGTAATACAATAATAAAAATTACATGGTATAACACTTACTTTCCAGAGAGTACCAGTATGAATTCCAAATTGTTATAAGATGCAGTAAGTGCTTCATATAGGGAACACACAGCCTTGAAATAAAATCACTTTAGGTAAAACTCAGCACCTGTTTATCAATGCACTGCAGACATCCCATAATGTTTTACTAGATGGAAAAAAAATACAGTGTCCAGTATAAAAAGCAAAGGGATTTACTGGCACAGTGTAATTACTTGTGTTGGAATTTGCCCAGGAAACTGGGGTTAATACTCCTACTGTTATGGAAAATCCCACTATTTAATGGCTTCAAATAGTAGAGGATGGAGCAGGGTTTGATGTCTGATTACAAAATAGGTGATCAGAATCTTTGAAAGGAGGGCAGGGGATGGCATTCTTGGCAGTTTCTGCTGCTCGATTCTCCTCATGGGATGGACTTATATTCTTCACCCCCTCCAGGGAGTGGTCCTCCACGGAAGTCAGTCCTACATTAATTTCTCAGTGTGAGTCCTTCCCACTACCTCTACTAGGGAGAGGCTACTCTCTCCCTAGGTCCTCAGGTCCAGTGCAGGCTTCCAAGAGGTTCACTGCCTACACTGGGCACCATCTTGCTCCAGCACTGAACCACACAGAACCACAGAACATCAGGGATTGGAAGGGATCTCAAAAGATCATGTAGTCTAATCCCCCTGCCAGAGCAGAATCACCTAGACCAAGTCACATAGGAATCCAGGCAAGTTTTAAGAAGGCTCCACAACCTCCCTGGGCAGCCCATTCCAGTGCTCTGTCACCTTCATGGTGAAGAAGTTTTTTTCTCATATTTATATGGAAGCTCCCTAATGATTCTATGATTCTATGTTCCAGTTTACACCCATTGCCCCTCGTCCTATCACAAGATGACATTGAGAAGAGCCTGGCTCTGTCTTCCTGACACTCACCCCTAACATATTTACAAATATTAATGAGGTCACCCCTTAGTCTCCTCTTTTCCAAGCCAAAGAGACCCAGCTCCTTCAGCCTTTCCTCATAAGAGAGGTGTTCTAATTCCTTCATCATCCTCATTACTCTATGCTGGACTCTCTCCAACAGCTCCGTGTCCTTCTTGAACTGAGGGGCCCAGAACTGGACACAATACTTCAGATGTGGTCTCACCAGTGCAGAGTAGAGGGGGAGAAGAACTTCTCTTGATCTGCTAACCACCCCCCTACTAATCCACCCCAGGATGCTGTTGGCCATTCTTAGCCTCTGTGGGCTGCAGGGGAGGACAGCCTACCTCACTATGGTCTTTAAAAGAAACTGTATGGAAATTTTTGTTCTGATGCCTAATTCACCCTCATATCTTCCTTCTTTACTGACCCTGGTGTCTGCAGCATTATTTCTTTCACATAGTTTCACTCCTCTCTAGATGAAATTGCTGTAGCAGGGGGTACTTCCTGTCTTAAACATGTTATTCCAGAGGAGCTACCACCATGGTTGACTGTCTTGGCCTTTTAACCTTGGCCATGGGCAGGCCTGTCTTGGAGCCAGCTGGCATTGGATCTATCAGGCATACATGAAGCATCTCAAAGACACCACTCCTATAGCACCCTCGTCACCTCCTGCTATCAAAATCTGTATTACCCAATATTCATACTTCTAAGACAAATGTTTTCAAATTTATATTCTAAAGTGTACAAAAATGCATTTAAAATATAGTATGACCTAATTTTTGAAAATATACCCTAAATTCACTCTCATCCATTTGAAAGTTGTGCCCCGAATGTTTTGCTATGGGGTGAACAAGAAGCATAGCTCTGTCTCTTCAGCTGTTGTGGATCTGAGATTAAAATGTTACATGCAGCTTTATAACCCAAGGCTCTTTCACTCCTTTGGTTACTTACGGAGAAGATTAGAGACAGAATTCACAAGCCTTTGCTGCAATTTGATGTTATTGTTCTCCTTCATCTTTTCCTTTATAGCACTAGATTCAATTTTGCACAAGAGCTGTTGTTCTTCTCTGACAAGCATTACATTTTATAGAAGTCAATCACTTTGACAAATTGTAATACACTTTTGTGATCGTTCTCCAGCTGTAAGCACTAGCAGTTCTAAATGTAAAAGGACTGTAAGATTACACGCAGCTTCCTGATTAAGACTTTTTTTTAAGTTAAAATCCTGCAGGTAGACATAAGAACTTTTAATCCACATTCAGTAAAAGATTACACTGTAGAAAAAGACTCTTCACTACAAGTCAGAGGATGACCTTGTAATATTTTCTTGTTTTAAAGAATGAAACATATGTAGCTGATAACAAAACACCCATAAAAAAATCTTACCCGATCTATTGTGGATGTAATATGTGGGGAGAAAAACAGTACAGGGATTAAAAAAGAGAGTAAGTCAAACAAATGTGTCAGGCATTGTTTAAAAGAGGTTTTGAAAAAGAAGAGAGATTAAGCCTTCAGTTAGTGTTTTTCTTTCTAAGACAAATTCATGAGGTGTTACTATATTGAATTGTTCTGTTTTTAAATACCTATTAAAGATCTTGCTGGGAATCTGTTTGTTTATAAAGCATGCATAATTGTTTATAATGCATGGACATAATCAACATTGGTATTGGCTGTGTTAAATGTAAGGGAAACTTCTAGTAGCTTCTCATAAAAGCCACCCTGCAGACCTCTCTCATTACCAAATCCCTGTGATACAAACCCAGTACACCTCTGACGCTCTTCTACAGTTCACTGGTAATGGCATGGGTTTCTTTGTTGACTGCAGGCCCTTCAGGAGCATCACTGCTTTGGCAGGGGACAAACTCGCACACCAGTGCATGCAGCATGGGGAATAAGCAGGAGGAGTTAGAAATCTGTGTCCAGTCAGGCAATTATGATGTGGTGGCAATTATGATATGGTGGCAATTATGGAGACCTGGTGGGACAGCTCACATGACTGGAATGTGGTCGTGGATGGCTATGTCCTTTTCAGGAGGGACAGATCAGCAAGGTGGGGTGCTGGAGTTGCTCTTTATGTGAGAGAGCAACTGGAATGTATTGAGTTCTGTCTGGGGTGGATGAAGAGAGAGTTGAGAGTTTGTGGGTGCAGATCAAGGGGCTGGCTGCCATGGGTGATACTGCTGTGGGTGTCTATTACAGGTGACCAGACCAGAATGAGGAAGTTGATAAGGTCTTCTATAGGCAGCTGACAGCAGCCTCACAGCTACAGGCCCTGGCTCTCACAATGGATTTTAACAAACCTGATATTTGCTGGAAATCCTACTCAGCCAACCATACACAGCTCAGGAGGCTACTCTAGTGCATGGGTGACAATATCATGATGCAAATGATAGAGAAGCCCACGAGGAGAGGAGACCTACTGGATCTTGTACTCACCAACAAGGAGAGTCTGATTGAAGCAGTGAAGGTTGAGGACAGTCTCTATTGAAGTGACCATGAGATGGTGGAGTTCAGGGTCTCATGTGGTGGGAACAGAACCCTAGCAGAATCACAACCTTGGACTTCAGGAGGGCCAATTTGGCCTTTTCAAGCAATTGCTAAGGGAAATCCCTTGGGACAGGTACTGGCACGTAAAGGGGCCCAAGACAGCTAGTTAACATTCAAAGACCACTTCTTTGAAGCACAACACAAAAGCATTCCAAGAGGCAGAAAGTCAAGGAATGGAGCCAGAAGACCTGCATGGTGAAACAGGGAGCTGCTGGGCAAACTGAAGAGGAAGAAGTAAGTCTATAGTCCATGTGTCCTGATGAGATGCACCCGCAAGTGCTAAGGGAGACAGTGGAAGTCATTGCTAGGCCACTCTCCTTGTTAAATCATGGGGATCAGAAGAGGTGCTTAGGGACTGGAGGACAGCAAATGTCACTCCAAATCTTCAAAAAGGGAAAGAAGGAGTACCCAGGTAACTATAGACCGGTCAGGCTCACCTCCATCCCAGGAAAGGTGATGGAACAATTTGTGCTGGCCGCTGTCTCCAGGCATTCAGGGACAGGAGGGTCATTAGGGACAGTCAGCATGGCTTCACCAAAGGGAAGTCATGCATGACCAACCTGATAGCTTTTTATGAGGGCATAACGAGATGGATAGATGATGCAGAGTTGTGGATATGGTCTATCTTGACTTGAGTAAGGCATTTGACACAATCTACCATAGCATCCTTGCAGCCAAACTGAGGCACTGTGGACTAGATGATTGGGTAGTGAGGTGGATGGTGAACTGGCTGGGATAGAAGACGGAGAGTAGTAGTCAGTGGGACAGAATCTAGTTGGAGGCTTGTATCTAGTGGAGTCCACCAAGGGTCAGTACTGGGACCAGTACTGTTCAATCTATTCATTAATGATTTGCATGAGGGATTAGGGTGCACTGTCAGCAAGTTTGCTGATGATACAAAGCTGGGTGGTATGGCCAACACTCCAGCAGAGTATGCTACCATTCAGTGAGACCTGGACAGGCTAGAGAGCTGGGCAGAAAAAATTTAATGAAATATAACAAGGGTAAGTGTACAGTTTTGCATGTTGTCAAGAACAACCCCAGGTACCAGTATAGGTTGGGAACTGACCTATTGGAGAGCAGTGTAGGAGAAAGTGACCTGGGGGTCCTAGTGGACAGTAGGATGGCCATGAACCAGCAATGTGCCCTTGTGGCCAAGAGGACCAATGGCATCCTGGGATGGATCAGTACTGGGGTGGTTAGCAGATAGAGAGAAATTGTCCTCCCCCTCTACTCCGCACTAGTGAGACCACATCTGTAGCATTGTGTCCAGGTCTGGGCCCCTCAGTTCAAGAAGGACATGGAGCTGTTGGAGAGAGTCCAGCATAGACTAATGAGGATGATGAAGGAAGTGGAACACCTCTCTTATGAGGAAAGGCTGAAGGAGCTGGGTCTCTTTGGCTTGGAAAAGAGGAGACTAAGGGGTGACCTCATTAATGTTTGTAAATATGTTAGGGGTGAGTGTCAGAAGGATGGAGCCAGGCTCTTCTCAATGTCGTCTTGTGATAGGACAAGAGGCAATGGTTGTAAGCTGGAACATAGGAAGTTCCGTATAAATATCAGAGGGAACTTTTTCACAATGAGGTTGATGGAGCACTGGAACAGGCTGTCCAGGGTTGTTGTGGAGTCTCCCTCTCTGGAGAAGTTTAAAAACCACCTGGACATCTTCCTCTGCAACTGGGTCTGTGTGGTCCTGCTGTGGCAGGGGGATTGCACTAGATGATCTTTCAAGGGCTCTTCTAATCCCTAATGATTCTATGATTCTGTGATTCTGTGAAACTTGGCCCTTGTCCTTCAGGGGGTCACTGTTGCAGCATTGATCACCATGACTAGTCCTCTCAGAATGAAACTTCTTCAAAGAGTGTATGTCCATCTATATTCCAAACAAAGACTTTTCCATGTCTCCTTTTGTTCCTTCTCCATTTTCTCCAGAGTTTTGCACCTTAATAGTTCCCCTCTTTTTCAGACTTTTTGAGGCTCCCAGTGTCTCCTTTCACATATCCCTTTTTTGTCTTGTCTCTTCTTTTGTGTTCCTGTATATCTCCTCAGGAGAGTCCACATCTCCCTCTCTTTGCATCTACTATCCATCCTTAGTTACATCTGAAGACAGGTGCCATGTGTTCCTCTCACTGACATTTTTGGAACACAGTGGAGTGTTTCCTACCACCACCAAGCCAAGAGCTCAGCCTCCTCCTACAGAAGTGTTAATCTGAGAGGCAAGAGCAGAGATCATGGTCTCTTTTTTGAGAAGGGCTAGTGTAGCAGCCAAGACTATGACAAGAAGGAGCAGTGCTCCTGTCCATTCAAAACTCAGGAAACACAGGAACACAGAGATGTAAAATGCTGAGATTCAGATAGACCAATGTATGAGAACAGCACAGATGAGCTTGAGCAGAGCTGCATTACATCTTCAAATTACTTGTGAGAAAAAACAGATACAGATCAACAAATAGTACTTGATTTAATTTTTATGAAAGGAAGAGTATGAAAGTAGATGACATCAACAACATAAACCACGTTATGAAGCAGTGACACATAAAGAAGTCCTACACACTGTGTAATGAAACCTATTTGTTAAACCACAAACTGCTTATACTTTATAGGCAAACTGCAACACACATCTTTTAAACAGCAAGCTAAAGCAGATGTCTTTGTGTTATAAATAGATCCACCCAGCTGACCATTCTCATAAAACATGCTGCTAGGTTCAAAGTCTGTTTTATTAAATATGAATATTCTGTCATCCCATGTTTCTGTAAAAATTAACAGAAACAGACCACTTTTGACATTTTTTCATGCAGAATCTAGTAATAATAGAAATTAGAAAATTAATTTCATTTCATTGCTTAGGCTTAACCTTCTTATATATCATAACCCGATGTTATGGGTCAGCAATACCCATTTTTAATGCAGAGATGAGTTTGATTCTCCCTCCCTAACAACACAGTATCAGTTCTTTGGCTACATCTCAGCTACAAGATGCTCTCCAGGTTGTGCTGGAATATCACTTGCATTTTAGAAGGAAGAATTCCAATTGTTATGTGTAAAATATAAATTAGAAGGATTACATTTTCATAAAGCAAAATACTGCAAAGTCACATCCTCTTGTTATTGAAGTCTGGCAGGAGAAGACAGAAATTTGAACTGGAAATGTTTATCACATTCAATTGCACCTTTGAAACAGCTTTTTTGTTTCACAGACATTATTTCCTCAATTTTCTCAGTATTGTATGGGAGTGTCATTTGGCCTGAAGCAAAGCCACACTATGGGTTACATTAACGCAAGAAAGGGGCAGTCAGAAGTTGGGGATTTCTCTGACACATAGCATTTTATGAATTCTTAATGCTTTTAGACTCATTCTTCCAAACAGGTTACAGTTAGAGAATTTTACACTGAAAAAACGACCAGCAAGAAAACTAAGCAGAACTTCAGAGGCTCAAAGGAAACAGAGAGGTTTTATTGGATAGATTTAAATAAGTAAGTTTTAAAATAGTTTCATTCTTAAAAAACTCCAACTCTAGCATACAAAAGCAAGCTAATGTATTTTGATCTTTTGATCTTTTCACTGTTTCAGTAAACTTCACTAGAAGGGCAAGTTATTTATATGAGGAAAAAAAAGGCAGTCAATACAATACAGCTGTAAAGCATCTTGTAAGAAGGGAGGGTAATTTACAAATCAATTAAATGTTCATCTTTCAATGAATAAAAATTAAACCTGTCTTCACTGGTGCCTTTGTAGGACTCCCTTGCCATGTTTAAACATGTCATGCCAAAAGCCATTCATGTAAATCCATCTTTGCTTTCACTGCAACCATTAAGTGCCTAAGTGTTACTATCAGTCTAGAAGAACCATAAGTCTGTCCGCTGGCTGGAGATGTATATCCCTACTAGAACATGAAATAAACATTTCAGTTATTGTTATTGATCTTTAACCTGGGTTAGGCAAAAGCTAATGGCTTCAGTTTTGCTGTTTGTGAGTTAAAAATATCATAGCAGACGTAAACTGGAGGAAAGCTAATGTGCTGCAGCCTACAACTGCAGAGCAAATGCACACTCCTCAGAAAACAGAGGAGAAGCCTGTCAGGAAGGGTGTGATCCTTCTGATCATTTGCCAGAGAAGGAGAGTTCCTGGACGTGTCTTGAGTCTTTTTCAATACAGATTTCAGAAAAAAGGTTGCATTCCTGTATCTTCACATTTTTGGAAAAAACAGGGTAGACAGCTTAAATCTCTGGTTCATTAGACAGTAGCCTTTCATTTCACAGGTTGTAAATCACCTCTTCTCAGACAGTGCTAGCAAGGCTTTATGTGTCACATAATCCCATTTAAATTCTGCAGTGAGGGGCTAATTGAGACTTAAGTGATGTGTCATCCCTGCACAGGCCATCTGTTCAAGCTGAATTGCATTCACAGGCAGCCTGCAAGAAACTGCAGAACACCCACTTGCTACTTTTTGGAAAAATAAGGTACAAATTTATTTCTGTCTCAATTAATGTAGTAAGATGATTTACAGCCAGGTATAAAATTGTCCAGACTTCTCTGTTTCTGTATTGGCTGATAAAATTCAGGTCGGAACTTATTTTCATCATCTCAAAGAAGCTCTCATTTGGTTCCCTTTGGCTTTAGAATTCTTAATGCTCTAAGTAGCCTAGTGACTGGACCAGAGTCCGTATCCACTGTGTTTTGTATATTCTGCGGATGTTTTAATACATTATGTAAGGACCCTCATCCTTGTGACCGCTCTCCCGACCCCAAATCTATCTTTCTGAAGTTACTGTACTCTAAGTGAGAGTGACAGTGGCAAAGCAGCTCGAAAGGACAGGTTGAGATGAACTATAAAGCACTGTAAAATTATCATCAGAACAACTGAATTTTCAGATAATTTAGTACCATTGTGTTTCTGATCAATGAAATGAACACGTCTTTTGAAATCTGTAGAAGTCTTCCTCTGATACATACTCACTATGTTTTTGCAATCCTTTCTCCATCTCAAAACATTTAATGTATGACTTCAGTGAAGAAGAATTCACTCCAGACGGAGTGTGGCACATCCAAGGTATACAATGCTTCATTGTGGAGTTGTGATTTTAAAATTGCTTATAAAACCAAATCTTTCAACCTTCAGAACAACTATGGCACTGGAATGACTTAAAGACAGATGGTTTGCACAAATGTGTATGGGAAAGACACTTTTTACTTCATCTCTAACCATAATCTAGCGCAGGAGATGCCCAATGGTGGAAGTCTTTGTGGCTGAAAGGCGGTAAACACTAAATGCATCTCTGTAGCACTTTTGTAGGGGTAAGGGGAGAGACTGGCAGAAAAATGAATGTGCATGTGAGACTCTGTGGATCTTAGATCTCCCCACTTTACTTACAAAACTCAATCAAAACAATTTGATGTTCCCTTAATACATAGACATAAGACGAGGACTTGGGCTGCATTAAAAGAAGCATTGACAGTCAGTTGAGGGAGGTGATTCTCTCCCTCTGCTCTGCACTGGTGAGATCCCACTTGAAGGCCTGTGTTCAGTTCTGGAGCCCCCAACATAAGGAGGACATGGAACTCCTAGAACAGGCCTAGAAGACAGCAACTCAAATGATCAGAGGACTGGAGCAAGTTGGGGTTGTTCAGCCTGGAGAAGAGGAGGCTCCCAGGTGACCTTCTAGCAGCTTTCCAATCTTTGAAGGGGGCTACAAGAAAGCT
>JAOXOE010028534.1:0-15995 GCA_028565055.1 Phoeniculus purpureus
GAAGGTCCTTCTCATATTGATGTGGCACCTCCTGTGTTCCAGCTCACACCCACTGCCCCTCATCCTATCATTAGCTGACCCTGAGCAGAGCCTGGCTCCATCCTCCTGACACCTACCCTTTCCATACTGATCAACATTCATGTGGTCACCCCTCAGGCTCCTTTTCTCCAAGCTGAAGAGCCCCAGCTCCCTCAGCCTTTCCTCATCGGGGAGATGCTCCCCTCCGTTCATCATCTTTCTAGGATACCTGCTCACTGCATGCACCACATGGACAGTGCGTCCAAGTG
Source organism: Phoeniculus purpureus (assembly GCA_028565055.1). Taxonomy (NCBI): domain Eukaryota; kingdom Metazoa; phylum Chordata; class Aves; order Bucerotiformes; family Phoeniculidae; genus Phoeniculus; species Phoeniculus purpureus. The sequence continues at coordinate 288 of JAOXOE010028534.1, forward strand.
GTTTAGCAATAAATATAAAGCCCAGGAATGGTTGTGTTTTTCAAATGTTATCAAGGCAATGCTATGACCTGAGCTGTTTCTAGCCTCAGGTACTTTTTTGACCCCAGTATTCCATCACTGCAGCTGCCACTGTACTAAATGGCCAGCCTGGACTTCACAGAGTTATTGAGGCTGGAAAAGCCCTGTGAGCTCAGTCCAGCCAAGGACCTGACAACACCCCATCAGCCAGACCAGGGCACTAAGGGCCACAGCCAGGCTGACCTTCAACACCTCCAGGGATGGCAACTCCACCACTGCCCTGGACTTCTTACAGTAACCTTCTGCTCTCATTTCCTTGTTCAGAGCCTGTCAGTGGAGAACACTATTACACATCCTTATACCTTCATTTATCTCAAAACAATGTAGTCTAAAACATTTAACGATATGCTAATGTTTGTTAGCTTTAAAATCTACCTACAAGTCTCCTTCCGTGGAGATGTTTCAAACCCACCTGGCCATGTTCCTGTGTGACTGGATCTAGGGGATCCTGCTGTGGCAGGGGGGATTGGACTGGATGGTCTTTCGAGGTTGCTTCCAATTGATCTTTTGAGGTCCCTTCCAATCTCTGATGTTCTGTGATCTAATAAATAAAAATGAAAAGCCAAGCAATGAACACGGAAGGACCACGCATGAAGTTATCCTCCACAAAGATGAGGAAGAAGCAGTAGCTGAGCGAGGATGGTCTTGTCATTCACCTCAGGCTTAGCCTGATGCCAGTGTTACTCAAGCAAGGACAGATCATATGGAGCTTGATTATATCTTAGAGAGTTAGGTTGCCCAAAGCTTTCTCCTTATCCTTCATCAACAGGGAACGAGAGCTCAGGGCTGTATAAATAATGCCCGGGGACAGTGTCACTACATTCAGTTTAACCTTTGAAATGCCTTGTGCGTACAGGGATAATCAGGGCTTTTACTTCCAGGAGGATGAGCATCACTTCTCTTTTGCCACACAGCCAGGTATTCAGGCCCTGGACTGGGCTGCCCAGAGTGGGGGGTTGAGTCCCCATCCCTGGAAGTGTTTAAAAGTCACTTAGATATGGTGTTGGGGGGTCTGATTTAGGGGTTACCTTGTAGAGTGGGGTTGGTGGTTGGACTGGATGATCCCAAGGGTCTTTTCCAGCCTGAATGATGCTGTGATTCTGTGAAAAAATACTGTGGACTGGTAGCCATGCAGAGGGAGGAATGAGTAACCAGTAGCAAATACTGTGTGTATGAGCAGGTTTTCCTGCAGTCAAGTAGTTCTGTCACAGTTGGGGTTATAGAATCACAGAGTGACAGGCTGGAAAAGACCTCTGTCCAGCCCAGTACCTGACACCACCACAGCAGCCAGACCAGGGCACTCCATTCAGGGAGTTGTAGAGAGGGACAAGGTTCCCCCTGAGTCTCCTCCAGGCTAAACTTGCCTGGGAGAAGTTGCCTCTTGCCAATGCCCAGAGGGTCACAGAATCGCAGAACATCAGGGATTGGAAGAGACCTAGAAAGACCATCCAGTCCAATCCCCCTGCCACAGCAGGATCCCCTAGACGAAGTCGCACTGCAGCATGGCCAGGTGGGTCTTAAACTTCTCCAGAGAAGGAGACTCCACAACTCCCCTAGGCAGCCCCTGCCAGGGCTCTGTCACCCTCACCGCAAAGAAGGTCCTTCTCAGATTAATGTGAAACCTCCTCTGTTCCAGCTCACACCCATTGCCCCTTGTCCTATCATTGGGTGTCCCTGAGCAGAGCCTGGCTCCATCCTCCTGACACCCGCCTCTTCCATATTGATCAACATTCATGGGGTCACCCCTCAGTCTCCTTTTTTGCAAGCTCAAGAGACCCAGTCCCTCAGCCTTTCCTCAGCAGGGAGATGCTCCACTCCCTTCATCATCTCTGTGGCTCTGCACTGGACTCTCTCCATCAGTTCTGTGTCCTTCTGGAACTGAGGGGCTCAGAACTGGACACAAGATTCCAGATGTGGTCTCAGCAGGGCAGAGTAGAGGGAGTAGAGGGGGAGTGGTGCAGAAGCCACCTGCTGCTTAGGCTGTTAGCAACGATTCTTATTTGAATTTGATCTGTTTCTTTCAAGAACCCATGGGTTTATTTCAATAAACTCATCAATTCATGTCCTATTCAATAAGGCAGCGAATGACAGAATGAGAGGTCATGGTTTGAGGCTGGACAGGAGGAAGAAGGTCTGGGATCTGAGGAGGGGGGATACCTGGAACAGGCTGCCCAGAGACAGAGTGAAAGCGTCATCCCTGGAGCCATTCAAGGTCAGGCTGACTGGGGCTGTGGGCAACCTAGTCTGGTTAGTGCCGGCCCTGCTTGGTGTAGGGAGGTTGGACTGGCTGCCCCTGGAAGTCCCTTCCAACCCTATGATTCTATATTGGCCAAGAGACCTGGAGGAATCAGCTTGGTTACCTTCTGTCACATCAACTTGCTGATTCTGAGTTGCTGGATCACGTCCCTCACCAGTTTCTACAGCCAGAAGTTGGCTGCAGTTGAATAAATCCAGAAGATTAATTCAAACCATTGAGGGTTTGTAGTCACTCTGTGACCATAAGAAGCGTTGCAGAAAGAGCAAGGTGGGTTTATGGTCCTACCTAGGGAGACACTGAAGATACTTCGTGCCTACAACAAGAGAGTGAAATCCTACAGATCACGGACTGGTTTGGCTTTAAGGGACCTTCCAAGCTCCTCCAGTGCCACCTCTGCCCTGAGCAGAGCCATCCCCAACCAGAGCAGACTGTTCAGAGCCCAAGGTCCAAACTGAAGTGGGATGGTTCCAGGGATGGAGCTTCTCCCATCCCTATGGTCACCCTGGGCCAGGCTCTCCCCACTCTCAGCACCAACAATTTCCTCCTTCTCTCCAGTCTGAATCTCCCTCTTCCAGTTTAACCATCACCCCTTGGCCTGCCCACAGCCCCTACAGAAAACCCAACCCCGTCTTTCTCATCAGCCCCTTTAACCCCTGAAAAGCTGCACTGAGGTCTCTCTTGGAGCTTCTCTTCTTCACAAACCCTATACAGCCACCAGGAGAACAAGCCCCTCTCTTGGTTTTAGGGGTTGTTCTCTTCATGTGCCGCATTATCAGTGCAGCTGAACTCCAGTCCCAACAACACTGTGGGCTGTTACCTACTCCATCATTGCAAGGACATTTTCCATCTCAGGATTTAATTGTCTCAGGATTTTTACCTCCTTCAACTCCTCAATGCCTTCAAATCAATCCTGCTCACCTTTTCCTTCCACACCAGCACCAACTGGGCTCCTGGACATCTGGTACCGGCAGCAGGACCTGGACTCTCAACAACAGAACATCTTGCTTTTCTGGAAGGTGAGTTCAGAGGAAACAGAGCAGATGAGAGGGGACCCTGGTCCATGTGTTCATGGGAAAGGTCCCAACCCCAGGAGAGCATAGGGACTTCACCAGTGCCCCAGGACATGGACCAGCTCTGCTGCCCAAGGCTGGCCTCCCCCATCAGCTCTTTTCTACCTACAATTCCCCCGTTAAAGTTCCCCAGCACATCGCATTACTGAGGAGGGGTGAATCATACAATCATTCAGGTTAGAACAAACGTTTGAGATCATAAAATCCAACCAGTGGAGGTATCACAGCCCAGTCACCAAAGACACCAACCCTACAGATGCCCTAGTTTGTTTTCAATCACCTTCTCCCCATCATTATTGATTGCCATGGCCACCACACAGGAACTGTGGAAGGGGAGGAGGACACCATGGCTAATGGTTCTCCATAAGTCCTCATGACCTACCTCCCACACCTCAGAGGGGTTTCTGGTGATGTGAAGAGCAGAGAATAAAGATCTGGGGAGGCAGAAGCAGCAGCAACCGATTGCAATAATTCCTTACGGTGACCCGACTCTACAGTAATTAAGAGCTGGGTGTAATCTGGGCAACTGAAAGGGTCTCATAGGTGCTTTGTACATGTGTGATTAGACCAGGGTCTTGTAGAGCAGCAGGAGGAGCTGGTTTTGTCTGAGTGTGAGAAGCAGGTGAAGGGCGAACACCACACAAAAGGGTTTGCTGATAATAAACCGAAGATCTGAAACTGGACCAACTCAGGCTTGAGAAAAGGGGGTCGTTCGGGTCTCATGAGCAGAACCTCCTGTGAGCCAGGGGACAATTCCCAAAGAATCCAAACTCAAACCCAGCCACAGGATGAGAATTCCACACAACCACCCAGCAGAGGGGAAGAGGCTTACACCAGGGCTGCTGCACTACCATTCCCAGTGGAACCAAACTCTGTTACTGGTGCGATGGTATGCGACCCAGCACTTAACACAGATCCAAGAGGACCTCTTGGACCTCTTCTGGCAGCTTCAGGCCCTGTCCTCTCATCCTGGTGCTGGTTGCCTGGGAGAAGAGCCCAACCCCCACTTGACTATAATCTCCCTTCAGGGAGCTGGAGAGAGGGAGAGGGTCCTTCCTGAGTCTCCTCTTCTCCAGCCTGAACATCCCAAGCTACCTCAGCCTCTCCTCATCAGCCTTTTCCTCCAATCCCTTCCCCAGCTTTGTTGTTCTTCTAAACACTAACCATCTCATTAAGACTGGAAAGGACCTCTAAGATCATCAAGTCCAACCTTCAGCCCAACACCTCCACCGTAGGTCATGGTCTGCTTCCTGAGTGGCTTTTGCAGCCTTCACAACACCTGCAAAACCAAAGGCTCTGACACAGTGGAAGGTCCCAGCACTAAAATCTCCTACATTGTCATACAACCCCTAAAGAAAGGACTGGAAGTTGAATCTCTGCAGGTTTTGAGTGGGTTTGATGCTATGTTCATCCCCAACTGTTGCTAAAGGGATGATGATGCTACCAACATCCTCCTATTTTTAAAAGTAGCTCCTTTATTCCCCCACTTCTTCCTTTTCCTGTTGGGTTCTGGCAAAGAAAAAGCAGAATGAAGGGAACTCAGTGCAGAGGAAACTGAAAGTGACAGCACAAGGACGGGTGGAAAACCCAGTGACGGGTGACACAGACCTTTCAGAGGGGCACTCTCTCACAGGGGAAATTTCAATAATTCTTCATAAACAAGGTAAAAGGATGGATTTTCCCCAATTCAAAAGCTGTTCAGCTTTACAAAGCCAGAGGGGCAGCTTGCAGTTGCTTTTCACCCTTGGCTTGTATTTAGGAGGGGGCTGCGTGGTTCCTGCTCCCTGTCTCCAAAGCTGCTTGGAAAATCAGAAGAGCTTAGAATTATAGCGCCAAAGACTGGGTTGGGTTGGGAGGGAGCTCAGAGCTCACCCAGCCCCAACCCCCTGCCATGGGCAGCGACACCTCTCACCAGACCAGGACCCACAGTCCCATCTAACCTGGCCTTGGGCACTTCCAGGGAGGGAGCAGCCACAGCCTCCCTGGGCAACCTTTTCCTGGGCCTCAGCACCCTCCCAGAGAGGGATTTCTGCCTCAGATTTAAGTCTTTTCCTAACATCTAAGCTTCACTAAACTGGGATTAAGCAGTAAAAACGGTAAGGAATAGAAAGAGAGATAAGAAACCCAATGAGAAGCTCACAGGTAATGTCATACTGTCACCCTCAGTTGATGGGGGAATTCTGCTGCCCTGGAAATCATCACAAACAAGGGCTGAAATTAACTGAATTTAAACACAAAAAATACTACAGGACTGGCTAAACCCCCCTGCAGGGCTGGGTCCAGCTCTGGACTCCTCAACACAGCAGCAACATCATGGAGCTTATAGAGCAGAGGCAAAGGAGCCCCTGGAGATGCTGTTCCGAGTGGGGAACCCACTGCTGTGGGACACTTGCGGTGGGGGTTCAGCTGGAGAAGAGAAGCTCCGGGAGACCTCAGTGCAGCCTTTCAGGGCTTAAAGGGGTCGATCAGAAAGATGGGAGGGGCACTTTTCCTCAGGGGCTGTGGGACAGGACAAGGGGTGATGGTTAAACTGGAAGAGGGAGATTCAGACTGGAGAGGAGGAGGGAATTGTTGGTGCTGAGGGTGGGGAGAGCCTGGCCCAGGATGCCCAGAGAGGTGGGAGAACAGAAAAGGAAGAGAATGAATTACATGGGGGGACAAACCACAGTCCTGCCAGAGCATGTGGGCTTGACAAAGCATCTTCCAGGAGGGTTTGTGTGATCTTCTTTGTGGTTGTAAGTTGTTGAAAAGCAGCTGAAAGCCCTCATTCACAAGAGGCCAACCACGTCATCCTCCATGAGCATGTCTGAAGCCTTCCTGGGGCACTTTCGCTTGGTGCCATCAGGTCTCTAGCTCGCTACAGGTTTTGCTCATCAGAAGACGACATTAATGAATGAATCTTTGTCACAGGCTCTGAGCGAGTCGGAGGCCAGAGGAAGGATCCTGCAGTACGTGGTGACCTTGGATGCCTTGGACCCACTGAGTTCCCCCTCAGGAGAAGAACATGTTACCACACAAACCAGCTACTCCAGGGTCGTGCCAAGGGTGGGCTACAGGATAACAGTCACCGCTGAGAACTCAAGGGGCAGATCGCCTCCTGCATCCATTGAAACCAGCCTAGGCACGCAGGGTAAGGGCTTCTGCTGGGGCTGGACCACTGGGAGGGACCCCAGTGCTCTGCTCCTGCTCACACACCATGGAGGGCTCAGGTCATCATGGAGTGGGTTAGGTTAGAATGGAGCTCATAGCTTAACCAGCCCCAACCCCCTGCCATGGGCAGTGACACCTCTCACCAAGACCAGGGTGCCCGGAGCCCCATCCAACCTGATCTTGGACACTGCCACGAATGGAGCAGCCACAGCCTCCCTGGGCAACCTGTTCCAGGGCCTCAGCACCCTTCCAGGGAGGAATTTCTGCCTCAGATCTCATGTCAATCTCTTCTCTTTTAGTTTGAACCCATTCACCCTCATCCTCTCTCTTACACTCCCCAGTCAAAGCCCCTCCCTTCTTTCCGGTGAGGATACTCTCTGCTGTAACCCCACAGCAGAGTTACTGAGGGTTCCCTGAACAAACCCCACCACAAGTTTCCTCTGCTGCTACCCAGTATGGTGGAGGTTTGGTAACAGAATCACCGAGGCTGGAGAAGCCCTCTGAGCTCAGACAGCCCAGCATCTAACATCAACACAGCTGCCAGACCAGGGCACTAAGGGCCACAGCCAGGCTGGCCTTCAACACCTCCAGGGATGGGGACTCCACCACTGCCCTGGGCAGTCCAGTCCAGGCTCTGATCCCACTTTCCAAGAGGAAGAGCTTCCTAAGATCCAACAGGCAGCTGTTCCCCAGCTCCCACAACCTCTCCATCACAGCCACGAGTTGTCAATGTCTCACAACACCATCTTTGTAGGGTTTGGGGATGGGGCCAGAGCTGTGTGTGTCCAACCTGTTGTATCACGAGAGCAGATAAGAAGGTGGCTCTGTTCCTGTCACAGAGGCCATCCTTGGTTTGGGGACTTGCCAATAAATTGCAGTTTCACAACGAGCCCAGTTCTGGGGCCCTCAGTTCCAGAAGGACACAGAGCTGATGGAGAGAGTCCAGTGCAGAGCTGCAGAGATGATGAAGGGTCTGCAGCATCTCCCTGCTGAGGAAAGGCTGAGGGAGCTGGGTCTCTTGAGCTTTGAAAAAAGGAGCCTGAGGGGGGAGCCCATGAGTGTTGATCAACAAGGAAAGGGCGGGTGACAGGAGGAAGAAGTCAGGCTCTGCTCAGGGGCACCCAATGATAGGACAAGGGGCACCCAGGTGTGAGTTGGAACAGAGGAGGTTCCACATCAATCTGAGAAGGAACTTCATGGTGAGGGTACCAGAGCCCTGGAAGGGGCTGCCCAGGGATGTTGTGGAGTCTCCTTCTCTGGAGACGTTACAAACCCACCTGGCCATGTTGATGTGCGACTGGATCTAGGGGATCCTGCTGTGGCAGGAGGATTGGACTGGATGATCTTTTGAGGTGCCTTCCAATCCCTAATGCTTTGTGATTCTGTGAACCTGTGAGCCCAGCAGGATGGGCCACAGTGAAAATCCCCTACAGTAAACTCATCCCATCCACCCCGGGTTAAAGCTTTGTGCTGCTGAGTCTCTGTGTTTGGTTGCTCTTCCTCCCCTGGCAGATCTACCTCCTCCTCAGGAGGTGTCTGCCAAGGCCACTGGAAACGGCAGCATCTCCATCAGCTGGAAACCACCAGTGGAGTCAACTGCAGCCATCACCGGCTTTGTGGTGGAGTGGGCAGAAACACCGCTGGAGCCCCATCCAGCCTGGGTGAAGCTTCCAGCATCCAACCTGTCCACAGTGATAGCAGGTAAGGACCACCTCACGGGAGGAGGATTTGACCAATGGACCCATGAAATCTTAAAATGTTAAGGAAAACTGTAATATTTTTTAAATTTTTAAAGGAAAAATGTAATATTTTTAAAAATTTAAGGAAATCTTTAAACGTCAGTTTTTAAAGGAAAAATTTTAAAGTAGAATTTTAAAATTTTAAAGGAAGAAGTTAGTTTTGTTTAACATTTGAACTTTTTAAGGAAAATATTAACATGTAAAACAATTTTTTAGGAAAATGTAAACTTTTAAAGACATTTTAAAGGGAAAATGTAAATTTTTTTAGCATTTTTAAGGAAAAATTTTAAGTTTTTAAATTTTTAAGGTAAAATTAATATTTGAAACAAAAATGTAACCTTTTAAAGGAAAAATGTATGATGTAAATTTTTGATAGAAAGTGGGGGTTTAATTGAAAATTCTAATCTTTTAATTTAAAATTTGTAAGTATTTTCATTTTTAGTACTTTAACAGCAATTTTAAGAAGGATGTAAAGCTTTCTGGATAGAAGATAAAAACCAATCGGTGGCTGCTCTGGAGTCGGTTCCACAGTTGCTCTCAGCTGAGAGAAGTAAAACATCTCTAAAAACCCTCAAAAATTAATCATATCCCCTCTCCCCTCCTTTCTTGGGGCAGAAAACGGGCTCCAAGGTTTCCTTTGGAGGGCAGCAGCTGTAGCTTCATAAGGAAACAAAACACAGCTTCTAGGGGTTGGCCTAGATGACCCTCAAGGGTTCTTTCCAACCCAAAGCATGCTACAGCTTCATCCCTTGGGAGATCCAACCCCACTGGTTTGATGCTCTAGACCCAGGGCTCTTGAGAAGGTCTTTCCTCAAGAAGAGAAGGTCTGTGCTTCAGTGTGAAGGAAGGGCACATTGAGGATCCGAAGGTTCCCGTCTGATTGAATTGTCTGGTGGAAATACTTTAGGCCTGGCCATGGATCACAGAATTATTGAGGCTGGAAAGAACCTCTGATGTCACAGACTCACAGAATGGCCAGGGTTGGAAGGGACCTTAAAGATCATCTAGTTCCAATGCCCCTGCACAGGCAGGGACACCTTCACTAGAGCAGGTTACTGAGGGCCCCAGCCAAACTGGCCTCCAACACTTCCAGGCATGGGGCAGCCACAACTGCCTTGGGCAACCTGTTCCAGCATCTGCCCACCCTCACAGCAAAGAATTTGTTCCTCATGTCCAACCTCAATCTCCCCTCTTCAAGTCTGAAACCCTTTCCCCTTGTCCTCTCCCTACCACCCCTGTCAAAAGCCCTCCTCCAGCCTTCTTATAGCCCCCTTCAGAGATTGGAATCACCCCAAGAAGAATCACAGAATCACTAAGGTTGGAAGACATCTCCAAGCTCATCCAGTCTAACCATCACCCCAAACCCACCCTGACCACTAAACTCTGTCCCCTAGGGCCACAGCTACTCAGATGTGGAACCCCTCCAGGGACGGTGAATCCCACCCTCCATGGGCAGCCTGTTCCAACCCCTGACCACTATCAAGAAGATGATTTCTCCTAATGTCCAACCTAACTCTCCCCTGACACTACTTGAGGCCGTTTCCTCTTGTTCTGTCACTGGTTACTGGGGACAAGAGACCAACCCCCACGTCTCTCCAGCCTCCTGTCAGGCAGTTGCAGACAGCAGTGAAGTCTCCCCTCAGCCTGACCAGCCCCAGCTCCCTCAATGAAGGGCTGTTCACTCCTTCCCTCAGATCACGTAGAAGATGACCTGTGCTATCACATCGGTGTCTCTGCACTCTATGGGAACAGAGCTGGGCAAGCAGCACGGGTCAGAGGACACTCAGGAGCAAAAGGTAAAACCACAGCCATTCCTTTCCAGGAATATTTTTTTGCTGATTTGAAGTTCATCTTTCAAAGTCCTGAGCTCTGTCTTGCAGCACCATCAGCTGGGCCCCAGATGTCCACAATACCACAGGCAAACGGAGTCCTGGTGTCCTGGGAAGACATCCCTGCCCCACTGCAGAGGGGCTGCATCATGGGGTACCACCTGTACCTGCAGAGGAAGAACAGGCAGGAAGCCCCGGTTGTCTATGGTGGGTGTCTGGTGATGAGCAACGTGGTGGGGAACAGCGGGGAGATGCCTTCAGGGCAGCCAAAGGAGGCTGTGAGGTCTGATGAGGAGAGGCTGAGGGAGCTGGGGCTGTTCCACTTGGATAAGAGGAGGCTCAGGAGAGACCTTCTCTGACAGTGAAGGCACTGTCCCTGCAGGAGTTTAACAACGGGGCAGCCAGGGTGTTTGAGGAGCTGGGTTAGTAATTGGGAGTTGTAGGGCAGGTGGTTGGGCTTGATGGTCTTGAAAGTCTTTTTCAATCTTGATGATTCAATAAGTGTTAGCAGTGAGCATCAGCCAGCTCCCTCTGCCACTGCATCTCAGCTACAAACTCCAGTTCTCTGAGTTTTTACATGGAGGCATTAATTTATCCAGCAATGGTGGTCAGAAGACAGACAAGACAGTCAGTCCTGGGGGTTCACTCTGTACCATCACACAGGTCACCCGAAGAGCCTCAGATCTTCTACAGCCCTTCCAGTATGTGGTAACAGAATCCCAGACTGGGCTGGGTTGGAAGAGAGCTCAGAGCTCACCCAGCCTCAACTCCCTGCCATGGGCAGTGACACCTCTCACCAGACTAGGCTGCCCACAGCCCCATCCAACCCAGCCTTGGACACTGGGACATCCCACCCATGCGTTTAGGTGCTTCAATTGCTTTTCCCTCTTTCCTTCCAGACATTTCCAACATGAGTGCCCAGCGCTGGTTCTACATCTCCAACCTGCAGCCTGGTGAACACTACATCCTGTGGATGACGGCCTCAACGGCTGCTGGTGAAGGACCTTGGGGCAACAGTGAGCTCCTCACCCTGGAAAGTAATGAATCTCTGCTGGGGTGGGGGTGAGAGGGTGTCCTGTTTTCCAGACTGAAAATGCTTTTCCTGCTCCTCTTTAATTCCTGAAGATCTTTAGTTTCAGCTGCTTTTAAGATGTGCTATCTCAGTCTACAAGCTCTCAGCTCCCTGTCCAGACACCTCTCTCCAGACCAGGGTGTCCAGAGCTCCATCCAACCTGGCCTTGAACACTGCCAGGGATGGAGCAGGCACAACCTTCCTGGGAAACCTCTTCCAGGGCCTCAGCACCTCTGGAACTAAAGTTGGACTTGTGTGGAGCAGAGTAAAGCCAGGGTGTTTCTTGAGGAACAGTTGCAGTGCTGGGAGTTGATGTTTTGTAACAGAGGTGGTGATGAATGTCCCATCTTTCAGGTGCTGGAGACTGGGTGAGCGTTGGACTTACTTGCAGTGTCTTCATCCTCTCAACTTGCGTTTGCTCTCTGCCTCCGGTGAGGAAAGTGTGAGTGGAACCACCTGCTACATCCCAGTCCAGCAGGGAGCTGTCACTATAGCGGTCAGGGGTTGGAACAGGCTGCCCAGGGACAGGGGGAGTCACCATCCCTGGAGGGCTTCAACAGCTGAGTAGCTGTGGCCTGGGAGACTGGGTTTAGTGGTCAGGGTGGGGTTGGGGTGATGGTTGGACTGGATGATCTTGGAGGTCTCTTCCAACCTTCATGATTCTGTGATTCACTTAGAAGGGGTCATGGAACCACAGAATGGTTGAGGATGGGAGGGACCTCTGGAGATCATCTAGCCCAACCTTTCAGGACACCCTGGGGAACAGCAAAGGTTGCTGAATAAAGGTTCTGGGGTAGATGAAGAGTGATAAGGACACGCATCCAGCTTAAAGCGCAGCCTGGCTTTAGATAAATCATGAATTTTAAGCTGGAGCTTAAGGTCTGCTTCCACCAAAACGGAATTGAAGGGCTAGTGAAGGTGTCCCTGCCTATGCAGGGGGGTTGGAACTAGATAATTTTGAAGATCCCTTCCAACCCTGGCCATTCTATGACTCTGTGGCTACAAACCTTGGCAAGGAGGGAAGTTAAACTTGAGATTAAGAATCACTGCAGCTGGAGGGCTCTGCAGGCAGATTCATGATTTCACTGAGCTCTTTGGTCACCACAACAAGCAGGTCCTGGGTTAGAGCCGCAGGGTCACACCTGTAATTGAGTTAATTCCTTCTGCAGATTGAACGGGGTCCTGTCAGCCCTTATGCCACAGTGGCAGAGCAAAGCTATTCCAGACCCAGCCAACGCGGCATGGGCTAAGAACTACGCAGCCATGAAGGTAGGACAACCTTGTTTTGTCTTCTAATCCCGTCACCTTCAGGAGGAAGTTACTAGGGCTGTACAAGTCAGTTACCTCTGAAGGCAGCAAACCCAGCAATCTCTGACCATGAGAGACTATAGGATCTACCAGGCAAATTAAACACAAGGGTTGGGTTGAAGGGAACTTCCAAGCACTTCCAGTCCCACCCCTGCAGGGAGCAGGGCCATCCCCAATCAGAGCAGTTTGCTCAGAGCCCCAGGCTCCAACCTGTCATGGGATGGTTCCAGGGATGGGGCCTCTCCCACCTCTCTGGGTACGCTGAGCTAGGCTCTCCCCACCCTCAGCACTAACAATTTCCTCCTTCTCTCCAGTCTGAATCTCCCTCTTCCAGTTCAACCATCAGCTTTCATCCTGTCTCACAGCCCCTGCTGAAAAGTCCCCTTCTCTTTCTCATCATCCCCTTTAAACCCTGAAAGGCTGCACTAAGGTCTCCCCAGACCGTTCTCCAGCAGACACAATACAAGGATTCTGGGTTTCCAGCTGAAGGAGCTGCTCTGGGAGGGGCTGTCTGCATTCTGCAGGGTGGGAGGTCACTCAGCATCAACCTCAGAACTGATAATCACTGCTGCTTGTTCCCCTCCACAGGCCGAGCTCCAATCACCCTCCAGCCTGTTCCTGCTCAGCTCCAGTAGCTTTGAAGAGCCTGAAACAACCCAAGTAGAGGAAACATTCCTGAAGAGCAACCTCCCAGCCCTCCAGGAAAAGCTCCTCTCGGGCAGCAGTGGGAAGAGGGAAAATGGTGACCACTGGTCTTCGGACAGCAGCTCAGGGCAGGAGGAGCCACAACACCGGGCTCTCCCCGGCACGGCAGACAGGGAGGGGGACGAGCAGAATCTCCCTGACCTCTACAAGGAGATAGTGGTGCTGGAGGTGACAGAACACACACAGACCATTTCAGAGTACCTTGCCAGCCCTATCGCCAACATCACCACCACGAACGTCCCTCTGGTCAAGAGCCCTGCAGAAGAGCAGCCTGACCTTGAGTGTGATGGATTCTCCATCTTCCCAACAACTTTCCTGACCCCGCTAGTTCCCTATGGAGGGAACCTCACTCTGGATGCAATCAGGATAAACTCTTCCACGAGATAGAGGGCAGAGTGGTCAAAGCCTGGTCAGACCTGCACTTTACTGAAGGGGTTTGGTACAGCCAGTGCAGTACCTCATGCACAACACCTTCAAACACCCCACCTCGCTGCCATCTCCAGTGCTGTGAATCTCACCTCACCCTACAGTCCAGAAGCTCCTCACCCACCCAGGACTCAGGTAGCATCACTGACAGAAGATCAGGGGTGTCAGGGCTGCATGACTCACCTTTTGGAGAATCACAGAATATTAGGGATTGGAAGGGACCTCGAAAGATCATCCAGTCCAATCCCCCTGACACAGCAGGATCCCCTAGATCCAGTCTCACATCAACATGGTCAGGTGGGTTTGAAACATCTCCAGAGAAGGAGATTCCACAACATCCCTGGGCAGCCCCTTCCAGGGCTCTGGCACTCTCACTGGGAAGAAGTTCCTTCCCAGACTGATGTGGAACCTTCTCTGTTCCAGCTCACACCCGGGTGCCCCTTGTCCTGTTATTGGGTGCCCCTGAGCAGAGCCTGTCTCCACCCTCCTGACACCCACTCTTTCCTTGATGATCAACTTTCATGGGGTCACCCCTCAGGCTCCTCAATGTCTTCTACAAGGGCACATTGCTAGGTGTAAGGATGCTCTGGGGAAGGTCAGATCTGCACTCCCTCCTTCATCTCCTGCAGCAGCAACTCTTTAATTTTCAAACCAATGGCTTTCTCTTTCAAAACAGCTGTGATGCAGTGCTCGAGCTTGACCAGAGGAGACAACAGGAGCCCAGCCTCAGGCTTCCCACTCTTTATTTCTATACAAACACATAGGGTAAACAAAGTCATTACCTGTGTGACACATTCTTCAAACCCCTAATTAAAACATCCCAGTAAATGACTAAAATTCTTCTCCCCAGCTCATCTGGACTCACTGCCTGTTGCTTTTCTTCCCATGAGGATCTGAGATGCTGAGGCTGTGGTGAGGACTAGGGACAGTGTCCCTGTGTAGCATCACCAACCTGCTTCGCACCCTGAGACGAGTGAAGGCTGCAGTCATGGTCCTGCTGAGGCCAGACCCTGCTGTAACTCCTCACTCTTCCTGAGACAGTGGTGCTGGAGATGACAGTTTGTTCATGCAGTTTTACCAAAGGCTGCACAGGGTGTCTTCGTGACTTGTCAGAAAGTTTGCTGGTGACACAGAGCTAGGAGGAGTGGCTGGCACCCCAGCAGGCTGCTGCCATCCAGCAGAACTTGGACAGGCTGGAGAGCTGGCAGAGAGTCACTGGATGAACTATAACAAGGGCAGTATAGAGTATGGCATCTGGGCAAGAACAATCTCAGACACCAGCAGAGGGTGGAGACTGACCTGTCGGAGAGCAGCACAGGAGAAAGGGACCTGGGGATGCTGGTGCCCAGCAGAACAGCCAGGAGCCAACAATGGGCCCTGGTGGCCAAGAAGGCCAATGGCATCCTGGGGTGAATCAGAAAGGGGGTCGTTAGGAGATCGAGAGAGGTTCTCCTTCCCCTCTACTCTGCCATGCTGAGACCACATCTGGAATCTTGTGTCTAGCTCTGGGCCCCTCAGTTCCAGAAGGACACAGAGCGGATGGAGAGAGTCCAGCGTAGAGCCACAGAGATGATGAAGGGAGAGGAGCATATCCCTAATGAGGAAAGGCTGAGGGAGCTGGGTCTTTTCAGCTTGGCAAAAAAGGAGCCTGAGGGGTGACCCCATGAATGTTGATCAATATGGAAAGGGTGGGTGTCAGAAGGGTGGAACCAGGCTCTTGTCAGCAGCATCCAATGATAGGACAAAGGGCAATGGGTGTGAGCTTGAACAGAGGAGATTCCCCATCAATGTGAGAAGGAACTTCTTCATGGTGAGGATGCCAGAGCTCTGGAAGAGGCTGCCTAGGTGTATTGTGGAGTCTTCTTCACTGGAGACATTACAAACCCACCTGGCCATGTTGATGTGCAACTGGATCTAGGGGATCCTGCTGTGTCAGGGGCATTGGACTGGATGATCTTTTAAGGTTCCTTCCAATCCCTAATGTTCTGTTGAGTCATTGTGGGTAAGAATTAGGTGTAAAGCCAGCAAGAGAGATACTGTGGTGGGAATCTGATCTGTTATAGACCACCCAACC
>JAOXOE010028535.1:0-15991 GCA_028565055.1 Phoeniculus purpureus
CGGCGGTGCCGCCGGGGGAGGATGTGCAGCCGCGGCCGCGCTCAAACGCCTCCCCTCGCTCAGGGCTGCTGCGGGCACCACTGCGGCGCGGCGGCGGCTCCAGGGGACATCGCGGCCCGAGCTATCGCCGTCAGGCCGGGAAACGAGAAAAGGAAAAAAGAAAACCAACCCCGAAATAAGAGGAAGAAAGAAAAAAATTTCCTAGATCGCAGTTCGGTACAGCGCCCGCCACCCCCACAGCTGTAGATGGCTCCCCCGGCACCTTCGGCTCACGCGGGCCAAGCCAATCGCCAGCGGGCCGGTCCCGGCGCTGGGCACCACCCCCGGGGCGGGGGGCAGAGGGCGGCGGAGGCAGCGGTCTGCGCGCTCTACCGCAGCGCCCGGCAGCGCTCCTGCCCTTTGTTCGGCGCCGCCAGGGCTGCCCCTGCTGCAGCCTGCGCCCTCCTCCGCGCCCCGCGCTATTTGCGCGCCTGGCAGCTCGGCCGCTGCGGGCCTCGGCGGGACGCAGGGAAGGGGGCGGTGGGTCCAGTGCCGCAGCGCCGCTGCCCGTGGTGCCGCTCCACTCCGCCCTGCGGGATCGCGGCCCTGGCGGCGGGAGAGCCGCGGTGGGGGCCGTAGGCTGGGGCGCCCGGAGGAGCAGGGAGGGCTGGCCGCGGTGACCCGGGCTGGAGAGCCACGCAGCGAGCGCAGAGCCCCAGGGGACAGCGCGGCTGCCCAGCTTACGCGTTGAACCGCTTTTGAATGCATCTGCTGACACGGACAGCGGCATTGGGTGCTCCCTCAGCAAGTTTGCCCATGACACCAAGCTGTGGATGGTGGTCGACACGCTGAAGGGAAGGGAGGCCATCCAGGACAGGCTTGAGATACGGGCCTGCACAAACCTCATGAAGTTCCACAAGACCAAGGACAAGCTCCTACACCTGGGTCATAGAATCATTAAAGTTAGAAAGGACCTCAAAGATCAATCCAACACCTCCATGACCACTTAGACCATGTCCCAAAGTGCCACATCTACTTGTCTTTTGAACGCCTTCAGGGGCAGCCCTGTTCCAATGTCTAACCACTCTTCCACTAAATAAATTTTTCCTCATTTCCAAGCTGAAGTTCCCTTGGCACAACCTGTGGTCATTTGCTCTTGTGCTGTCAGCAGTTACTTGGGAGGAGAGGCTAACACCAGCTGCCCTACAAGCTCCTTTCAAGTAGCTGTAAGGAGCAGTAAGGTCTCCTCTCAGCCTCCTCTTCGGGCTAGGAGAGTCCCA
Source organism: Phoeniculus purpureus (assembly GCA_028565055.1). NCBI lineage: Eukaryota > Metazoa > Chordata > Aves > Bucerotiformes > Phoeniculidae > Phoeniculus > Phoeniculus purpureus. The sequence goes on from JAOXOE010028535.1 coordinate 1,260, forward strand.
AGCATAAATACAGGCTGGGCCATAGGTAGATCAAGAGGTCACCCTGCAGAGAATTTGAGAGCATTGGTAGATGAAGAGCAGTACATGAGTCACCAACAAAAGCAAACGACATCTCTGACTGCATCAAGAGAGTTTTGACCAGCATGTCAAGAGCAGTGATCCTGCACCTTGCCTCCACTCTGGTGAGACCCCAGCTGGTGTCCAGCTCCAGGGCCTGCCATGTAAGACAGACATAGACCTACCTGAGCAGGTACCATGAAGATGATCGGGGGCTGGAGAACCTCCCCTTGGAGGACAGGGTGAGAAAGCTGGAGTTGTTCAACCTGAAACACAAAAGGCTCCAGAGAGACCTTAATATTAGTGGCCTAGTACTATTTAAAAGTGGCCTACAGGAAGGATGAGGAGGGACTTGGGGAGTTTAGCGATAGCACAAGGGGTAATGGTTTCAAAATGAAAAAAGGTAGATTGGGTTGGACATAAGGAATAAATTGTTTATTAAAAGAGTAGTAATACACTGGAGGAGGTTGTATGAGGAAGCTGTATATGCCCTGTCCCTAGAAGTGTTGAAGGACAGGTTGGATGGAACTTTTAGCAACCTGGTCCAGTGGGAGGTATCCCAGTCCATGGCAGGATAGCTGGATCCTAGTAGATCTCACAGGTGAAGTTATATTTGTTTTTTAAACACAGCATTACTGAAGGTTCAAAGTCATTGTAGGAAAATTGTTGAGGAACCTTCTTACCACAAAGTTATTAATAATTTCACTTGTTTTCTCAGTTTGTGCAGTGTGCACTAAGCACAGAAATAACAATTTATTTAAAAAATCTTACTTGTTTTAAAATCTTAACTGGTGAAGTGGCAAGAAAATTCACTCTACAGATCTTGTATTTGAGAAGATTAGAGCAAACTCTGGGCCACATGGCATAAATGAGGAGGAGGCACAGCAGGCAGGGCCATGCTGCTTTGGCTGTACCATGATGCCACTAACATCTGGGAAATATGTTCTTTAGCTGATGTTCTTCAGCTCCTACAGAGGATCAGTGTGTGGAGAAGTCAGAGGTGGAGGCCTTCTCCTCTTGCTCACAGAAGTCCATGTAGAGAAAGATTAGGAGCTACTGGAGGAGCTGACCCACATGTGGTATCTGGCAGTTCTCTCGTTAGCATGCTTTGAACAGAAGCAAGATGAAGAACTGCATGCTAACAGTGAATGATGGCCAGGAAGCACAGATGTCACACTGTCCTTATTTGTTCCTGGCCTCTATGGTGTTGACCTGTCCAGTCCAAAAGCCCATTAGTGTTATCACCCTTGGGGTTACCTTGATCCTTCTCTGTGTGCAGATACCTGGGGTCTGTGCAGGAGATGTTGCTGAATTGCCTACCCTGAGAAGATCTGCGTGTGCAATACTGTTCACAGAGTGTTTCCCAGGAGGTCAGAAGGCCTTGAGGTGGGCTGAAGTGTCTGGGCGTGCTTCTCGCCTACCTTCCTTCTGTGCAGCCCACTCTGCCTGAGTAAAAGAGAAACTTCCCGTTTATAGGATACCTTTATAGCCTTTCCCTAGTAACCCTTGGCAGTGTGGGCACACTGCCTCCCCTGAGCTATTGATGACCTGTCCATGGAGCTGGGAAATTTCTGGAGGCAGACAAAGTGCATGCAGACATTTAGTGCGATAGGATGCTTCCAGGCAACAACCAATCTGTTCTTTGATGGGCAAATAATTCTGGCAGAACTTGCAGCAGGAGAAGCTAAGGGACAGAAGGTAATTTCTGTTCCTCTTTTTAGCAGATGGAGCAGGTCACACAGATATGTGATGGGACACGTTGTGAGTCTGCTTCTGCTCTGGTGCAAAAGATTGAAGACAAAGAAACTTCAACTGCAGCTTCAGTCCTGGTGGGCAGTCCTGCAAAACAAAGTGTTTGTTGGTTGTCCCTGGCTGAGTATCTTAGCGCAAAGGCAGGATGGTGGGGCACAAATGCTGAAATGAAGCAGAATGCTAATTAGCAACTCAAGCCTTTGTGTTTGCTACATTAATGATTTAAACTGAAAGGTCTTTGCATGGTGCTCCTGAGACAGTTGGCAATATGAGCTGTCATCATAAATTTAACATGATGAATGTTATTTACCTGTCTCATATGACTGCTGAGGTATCTATCTAGCAGTGAAGCCATCACAAAGAGCAAGCTCACTGCAAAGGGAGACTAAAGCCAAGAAGCCCCTCCACGGCTTTGTGCCATTTTTTAGTAAAACAGTGCAAGATTAATGATGGAAGTGATGAGAAAGCTGTTTTGGGGGTGTGGACCGTGTATTAGGTGTGCTGCTGCAACGACTGCTCTGATCATGCTGGATGTAGCGCAATTAGGTACAATTCGTGTCCATACTCTCTGCAGGCAGAAAAAGTTTAAGTTGTGTAGCAGCAAAGTTTATTTCATACCCAGGCTTCCTCAGCAGGGGAATTAGTTGGTTAATCTACCCTGCAGGGCTGCAAGTCTAGCGCCTCGAAGCTTGCAGGGGTGACTTCTCTTCTGTCATCTAGTCTGTGCTTAACCACATACTCACTGAGTAACAAAAGGGTCTTAAAAAAAATTCTCCATGATCCCTTTAATGGATTCTTCATAATTATTCTTCTATAGTATCTTACCTACTAGAAACTTAACTGTTACCTCTGTTTATTCTTACAAATTCCAACCAGTCTGCCATGTGCAGGAGTCAAGCTGAACTAGCCCCCAGTCTTCCAGACAGGGCCCTCCCATCCTTGCCATGAAGCAGGACACAAAGACAGCCAAGAGTGATGGAATGACTCCAAAATTAGGGAGGTTAAAGGTCATCTGGGCATGAAAAACAGACTGACCTCAGGCAGATACTTCTTCATATTTAGCTGGATTGCTGCTTTCAGGCTCAGCCACTGCACTCTGATTAGTGAAGCAGGACCACGTTCAAAGCTTGGCTCTAGCAGCAGCGTTCCGACTCACGTGGAGCAGAGTGCAGCTGATGAAGGGCATCTCAGAGTCTTCTTGCAGTAAAGAGGCATCTTTCAGTAGCTGGGGATTCAGAGATTTGAACTCCTATTGCAATACTCACTTGGTGTTGTTTGGGGATATTAGGAAGATGGTTTGGGTTTTTTAGCAGGATAATACTGCCCAGTGATTTTCTAATTTTTACTGAGTTTGCAAAAAAGGAGTTACCCAGACCTCAGCAAAAAGCTCAGGTGTATATTGTTTGCTTCCACTTAAATGAAGCAGAATGTTAAGGCCTGACTGTGTGAGAAAATGTTGCTTAGATTGGACAGGCACAGGGAAACATGTATAGGATGATTAAGGGGAAAAAATGCACAGCTTCTCAGGGGAATTGTAAGCTCTTGTCTTGTTTAGTATAGCCTGGCAAAGACTGGACAGAGGTGTGGTAACGCTTTATAAATATATTTGAGAAGCAAATGTCAGAGAGGGATATTGGCTTCATCACATGATTGAATGGCTGCACAGTGAGTAATCCTGGACACATTTGGACTGGAAATCTAAAGGCTTCCAGCTATCTAATGAATGAAAAGCTCAAACACTCGCCTGAGCACTGGAAGCAGTAGCTTTCTTGTAGGATAGAGCTCTAGAAGCTTATGGACGTAACTGTACAATGCAACAGAATAGGAAAATATCTGAAGATAGAAAATTAAGTTTACATTGTAAGTCCCTTGATATGTGACTGTCCCAAATGATTGCCAATTATGTGAGAAATTTGCAGTCAATTTGCAGTATACCTAGGATAATGCCATGCATCAGGGCTTCCACTGTAGTTGAGAAAGATTTTATTTTCTTTCTCTGGATGCGGGATTTCTCTTTGTCTCTTCTTTTTTGCGTTTCTCAGCAGGTTATATTGTTATATTACAATCTTAGGGTTTGTGTGTCCTGCTCATATACTCAGGATTAGGTCAGCCTTTAGACATGGAAAGCTAAAAGAGTTTAAAATGTAGATCAGCTTGATCTGAAATATAGATAATTGATTTATTTTATAGCATGGGATAGAGTCTTCTTCCTAGAATCAAATGGAATACAGCAAATTGTTTGTAAACCTGCAGACACACACATTTTCAACAAGCAAGCCATTTATTCATCTGTCCCTCCTTTGCCCAACTGAGTTGTTCCAATGCTGGACACCTTGGATTGTTCATTATTTGTCTGCCTCCTATCAAGTGACCACATGACTTCTTTTTAAAAGGCTTTTCAGAGGAAAGGCATTTCCAGCAGCAAACATCAAGAATGAAGAAAGACACAAAATGTTCACTCCTGGAATGTAAATGTCTGTGAAGATCCGTGTGTAGTCCCTACGTTACTGTTGACAAATCCCGCAAAGTTACCTTCCTCTCAGTGCTGGAAGTCCATCTGGCACTGGGCTAGATAAACAAAATACTTCAGTTAACCTCCACTCCACAGACATGATAAGCCTAGGTAAATGCAAAGGATACCTGAGCAAATGAATCAATGAGGTAAATGAATAGCCATTATATCACAGCAACAGCTTTGGAGAATGCAGAATATGGTTGTCTGCTTTGCAGGTCTGCACTGCACTTGAAATATTCAGGAGAGACTTTTTATGTTCAAGGTGTTCACCTTTGTGTATTGCTGCTGAAAGAGATTTCCACCTAGGAATTCTGCATCATGGAGCCTGGTGTCAGAGGTGACTATCTTATATATACACATATATTTTAAAATCCTTGCACTCATGCAGGGAAAGCACAGAATTATTAATGAGCGTCTCCTGAATTACAGGTGCAATTCCACATAATCTTACAATATCACTTTCACAGTCATTCTGAAGATTCTCAGTCAGAAAGCAGTATCTCATGGAATGATTACGCTAACCGACACTATATAATGCAAATAGTGTCCTTCTGGATTTCTTAGCTAGTATTTGTAAAGGTTTGAGATAATGAACTTTTCTGCATGTAACCAGAGAACTAGGGCCATCACTAAGGCCTTACAGTCTTCTGCATCTGAATTCTAGGTAACCTTTTTTTAAAAAAAGTCTCCAGCTAATAATGACTGGCTCTTTACTCCAAGAGTCTGAGCAGTATCCTGCATCAGCTGCAGTCTGTTCCACGTGAATCTGAGAGCTGCTTCCAGACTTGTTTCACTCCAGAACTTGCATTTCAGTACCCTAGTGCACAGCACCAAAGGGACACAAAAATGATGTTTGTAACCAGCTCAGAGCACTGGGTTAAACCCCCACCAGACAAAATCACTAAGATGATGGATCAGCCTAAGTACCAGAGGGACATCAGTGTGAACCACACAGAGTTAACACTGGGAGACAATGAACTGCACAGGGTTCAGCTTCAAAGGCAGAATGCTGGAATGTCACTAATCTCAAACACTTTATGATACCATCAAAATATTTTTTGGCTCCTGAAGTTTTAAAGCTGTACCACAGACCTCTTGCTTACCTGAAGTGAAGAATAAAGTCCAAAGTCCAAAGTAATATGCTGAGGGGCCAATGATAAGGAATTTTGAGGTAAATCTAGAAGAGCAGGCAAAGAATTAAAAGAAAGAAGACTCTGTGTTTGCAGAAGGGATTTAAAGAATGTGCTGACAGAATGATGCAGCTTTAAGAAAGGGGCTGATGTGACTGAAGATGGCACTTGGTAAAGTACTTTTAGTAAACATAGGGAAGGAGTAGAACCTTTGCATAAGGTGATGATTAGATCACATTTGGATCCTAGAACAACATGCTCATCTTTTATTCCTGCTAAGTGGATTTGCTTTGATGATGGTCAATCTTTTGCCTTTGTGTGCCCCCAAATCCCACCATATTGTCTCATATTCCTCTTTACAGCACACAGCCATAAGAAAGGTCAGTCACAATGCATTGATGGTAATGAACTGGTGCTCCTTCTTCCTAAGATCCTAACACCAGCATTGACGTTACAATAGTAAGAGACATACTTCATGGCTTCTCAGTGCCAGTTACAAACCCAAGCTGCCTCAGAAAATGTTCAAAAGGGGTGACAAAGGGTTGGTGGAGCTCAATTCTTTACCAAATTCTTAAATTAGTTGTCAGACTACTGGCAATGGCTCAGGTCCTTAAAAGTGTGAAGCGTGCATTTATATACACTCACACACTGTAGCCATCCTCACACCCTGACCTTGGAGAAGCTGCTGCTGCCACCAGCTGGTTGTTCACTGGTCCTTGACTGAAGACATGAATAGGTGGCTTCCTCAAAGAACTGTCAGGAAGATGAGTAGACCCTGAAGGAAGTCGCATCTACAGAAAGTTATAGAAACATTGCTCCAGGCTACAGTACATTTTCCAATGTGACAAAAGACAAGATCTGTATTATGTCAAAGGACCAACCAATGATAGCATTCACAGTCAGCAGTTCTTCACTGGCGTGGCCAGAACAGCAAACACACAATATTCACAGTACCAGACATGCAACACTGGCCTCTCACTTATGGGATAAGTGCAGATCAGTGCTTTTGTCACAGAATCACTAAGATTGGAAGAGACCTCCAAGATCATCAAGTTCAACCATCAACCCAGCCCTACCCTGTCAACTAAACCATGTTCCCTAGGGCCACATCTACATGGTTTTTTTTTAACACCTCCAGGGATGGTAACTCCACCCCCTCCCTGGCAGCCTGTTTCAATCCCTGACCACTCTGTCAGGAAAGTAATTTTTCCTGATGTCAAATCTAAACTTCCATTGGCACAACTTCAGGCCATTTCTTCTCCTATTGATAGTGACTTGAGAAAAGATACCGACCTGCACCCCTCTACAATGTCCCTTCACGTAGTTGTAGAGAGCAATAAGGTCTCACTTCAGCCTCCTCTTTGTCAGGCTAAACAGCCCCACTTCCTTCAGCAACTCCTCATAAGACTAATAATCATTAGTCATACTATTATCATAATGCCAGGATGTATGGTCTATGAGATGGTTTATTTGTTCCGTTCTTTCAGGCTTCACAGTACAGAACTTAGTCTGACAGCCTGTGCTCTCAGTTGTGCTCTCTCCACAGCTGCCCTGTAGGAAAGTGAGGGACATTGAACTACCATAAAAATTACACTTTTATAATAAAATTATAAGGGTGTATGTGGTATAACTTACGACAGGGCTTGTGGAGGCATGTAGGTACACAAGGCCTGTTTGGATAGTGTCTGACTAGTAGCCTGAGCAAGGCAAATCTGATACAATCTCGTCCATACCACCTGTAAAAAAGGAGCAATCTCTTACACCAGACTTCACCTTGAATTTGTCTCCTATCAAGCTGGCCAAACCATACTGAAATCATGTTTAGAAGCAACTAGGCAATCCAGGACTGCTCCTGGGAGATCCAATAAAACCCTTTTAGTGGGCAATGTTGCCACATGAGAGTTCTCAGGGGGATGCTACTGGCATAATTTCCTATCTGTATTGATGATCTGGAGGCAAATATAACATTGCAAATGAGGGAAGCAGCATACAGAAAGGCCAGTGAAGAGATACATAGCGTGGAGGCAGACTAAACAGAATTTTTGTATATTTAAAATAAATTCATTTTCATAAAAATAATTTGAAAAATCTACTAGCAGTAAATTGTGCAAGTTCATGCAGCTGGAGACTATATTCCCTGTATGGATTCTAATGTACTGGATCAGCACAAGCTTCCTGTGGAATCCTGCGACAACAAGGAATTTTGCAGTGCTGCATTGCATTAACAGGAGCAGCACAAGGCATGCTACTACAAGGACCAGCACTTCTGCAGAAACAAATACCAGATTGGTCATCTTCTCTTTTCTGATGATATTGGAAAAATAGAAACACTGGAAAAGCTAAAAGTCATTAAAGAAAATGATTTTGAGTTAAGTGTATTTAATTTATCATGTTGAAGTCTGAAAGATGATTCAATTATTTGATTAAAGCACAAAATAGATATTTGAGGACAAAACTAACTGGACAACAAAGCATTCATTCATCAAACAGAGGTGTTGAAATAATCAATAGCTGTAAATTAGAGCCTTTCTCAGGTGACTCCTGTAAGTAAAACCAATTTAAAGACTGGATTCTGGACATGAACAGTAAAATGTCGTTCCCAGAAATGAAGGTAGATTAGAGAGACTGGGACAGGAACAGACAAGAGAGTGAAGAATGAGTTTAAAATTGAAGAGTTATTTGAACCCCCGCAAAAGAACAGTAGAAAAAGAGCCTTTAGCTCAATGCCTGCCTGTTGGGATTATACGTGGAAAAGATTTTTCTAAGAGTATAATATATATATTTCTCACACTTGTGGAAAAAGAAAATCATATTAAGCCCCTTGATACTTATTGAAAGCAACTCTGCATTTCAGAAGAATGGATCTTAACTTTACTTTAAAAGACATATGGCAGCAATATGGTTGCAATATAAACCAATTCTGATGAATAAGATTAAAACTCTAGGGGGAAAACCAGATAATTCTATCGATTTTTGGTGCATTTTTTAAAAAAAATTAATTAATTATTTATGGGATATTAGGGGCACTATGAAATAAATAATTTTTGTATTTGAGATCTAGATGAACTTTCATTACACTATGGAAATAATACTCCTGCCCTGAAATCTCTATACATATAAAAGTCCTTTGCTGTGTCTTGCTGACTTTGGAGACAGAGTTGTGAGAACAGACTGTCATCCAATATCCTTTGCCATCAACAGAAAGAGTCCCTTGGGGCTCAGTTATCTTTGGATCAGGTCCTAGAATATCTCAAGATTACAGGACTTGGAAGAGCAAAAGTTACTGTATGCACAAAACCCCATTCCTGCTGCTCCTTAGATAAATAAATTTCTACAAATTCAGTAAGACAGAGCCAGCCATTCTGCATAAATGCATCATCCCTCTCATAAAGGCAGCAATAAGACATGTCTTATTTCAAGTCAATTAGCAAGGTGCTAAATACCACATCTCTATGGAAACTGTAATTACATGTCTTTTTTAGCTGAATAATATGATCTTTTTAAAGTGTTTATTTTATTGTATTTCATTATTTTTATGCAGTAAAATGTGAAAATACAGCATGCTTCTGAGTCAGAAACCAGCCTGGCACATAAAGAGCAGGTAAACAGTATTATCTGTGCTACGCACATCTTCTCTGCTTCTCCTTTGCCTAGCACTTGTAATTAAAACAAAGAAGAGTAGCTGGCTCATAAAATGGAATTCCTAGGCAGGTGATGCTCCCAGAAAATGACCTGAATCCTCTGGCTCTGCAGAGCCAGGAAGACGTGATCACTGCATTAGATACAATCACACGGAAGTAGTAAAAAATTGAAACCCAGAATGTGAGAAAGACAGAAGGAGAAAGAACACCATGGAACTCAACATGTGCTGCTTGGATTTTGCACCTCTTCCACTTCACCAGCACTTTCAGGAATGTCTCTTAAACAACGTGTTGTGCCATATTACTCTAGATTTATTATACTGGTTTATCTGGGGTATATGTACCACCAAATAGGAAAACAGTGAGCTGAGCTTTTTCCAGACCTGAAGATCATATAAACATACCTGAAGATCATTTTCCAGACTTGAAGATCATTTAATATCAAACCTGTTATGCTCTGCTTGGTAAGAAAGCACCGTGCAATCTGTCTACATCCCACACAGCAGAGGCCACTCTGACCATTTAGGCAAGAAGCACCTCATAACGGTAACCACGTTGATTCAGTCACTGGGCCAGTATCCTGTGCTCAGCAGTAACTAGAAGCAAATGCTAAAGAGGACAAGAAAAATATCTACGGGACTACTTCTGACTACTTTCCTAGGCTTGAAGTACCTTTGGTTCACAAGATTTCCTGAGGTCTGGTTTCTTTACCTCTCTGACTCTACCAAGCATTTATCCTGTTTCTCCTTCAATCCAGCAAAGCTTCTGCTCTCTGTATCATCTATGGGCAAATAATTCTACAAGGCTGCTAAGGTTATTATGAAAATAACCTCTTTTTTTTCTGGTTTTGAAGATGTTCCCTGTTGGCTTTAAGTTGATAGTCCTTAGTTTTTGTAATAGAAGACAGTCTAGGTCCAGCACATTTATGGTTTTGTAGACAGAGTGAAGTATCAGTGACAGCTCTCATCAGTGGGCTCTTTCTCACATTGAAGACTGTCTGTTCATGTTTTTCTAGTACAGAAGCCATTTCACATCTACAGTCTTCTTGGCAGCTCTTCTCTAACTCTTTTCCAGGTCTACTCCAGGGAACCAGAATCACACAGATTATTCAAGATTGGGGCCAACAGTAGATTTATGCAGTATCATAAATGACATTTTCTACTTTGTTTTTAAATGCCTTTCCTAATAATTCCTAACTTCCAACTGCTGCTGAGGTCTGAGCTGATGCTTTCATGGAACTTCTGGAACTTTTTATTGACAGATTCTGGAGTCTTGCTTCTGTACAGTAAAGAGGCCATGAATCTTCATGTGAAACAAGAAGATTCACATGTGCATTACTTTACACCATCAGTCTGAATTTCTTCTGACACTTCGTTGCCCAGCCACCAAGGGTTTTCAAGTCATTCTACAGTTTCCTACAACCAAATAAGAGACCTGGGTGGATTCATTGACCATTGGCTAAATATGAGCCAGCAGTGTGCTCAGGTGGCCAAGAAGGCCAATGGCATCCTGGCATCCTGTATCAGAAATACTGTGGCCAGCAAGAGTAGGGAAGTGATTGTCCCCCTGTACTGGGAGCTGGTGAGACTGCACCAGCAAGGTGACTTTGGGCACTTCAAGACAAGAAAGTCACTGAGGTGCTGAGGAGAGAAGCAAGGTTGGTGAAGTGTCTGTAGAACAAGTCTTGTGAGGAGCTGAGGGAGTTTGAGCTAATCAGTCTGAAGATGAAGAGGCTGAGAAGAGACCTTATTGCTGTCTACAGCTACCTGAAGGGAGGTTGTATGGGTTGAGTATTGGCTTCTTCTCACAAATAACAGGTAATAGGACAAGAGAAAATGGCCTCAGGTTGCACCAGGGGAAGTTTAGTTTGGACATGAGGCAAAACTTCTTCCTGGAAATGGTCATCAGGTCTCAGAACAGGCTCCCCAGGGAGGGGGTTGAATTCTCATCCCTGGACATGTTTCAAAGCCGTGGAGCTCTGGAGCTTAAGGACATGATCTTGCAGGTCTTTTCCAATCCGAATGACATCCAACCCCCTGTGCACAGTGCTCTAGGCAGCCCTACTTTTGGGAGTGCGGGGGCTGGACTTGATGATCTCTTGAGGTCCCTTCCAACGCCACGATCCTGTGACTAAGCAGTCACAGCTCGCTCAGGCGCTCCTCACAAGGCTGTTCCACACAGCCTCCACAGCTTTTGACCGCTCCCCACCACACACTGAGGTTTGCAGGGGTTACGCAGATGCCGCTGACTTCCCCACGCGCTTCCTCCGCTCCCCACCCCGCGGGATAGGGTACCGTGGGCGAGGCTTGCTCGCAGGGGGCGGGGCTTTGCGTATGGGAGCGGGGCTTTGCCAATAGAGGCGTGGCCTGGCGATGGGGCAACCCGACACCTTCTTCCGCGCATGCGCAGAGCGGCCGGAAGCGGCGGGGCCGCCACAATGGCGATGGCGGAGAAGTTCGACTCGCTAGAGGAGCACCTGGAGAAGTTCGTGGAGAACATCCGACAGCTCGGCATCATCGTCAGTGACTTTCAGCCCAGCAGCCAGACTGGCCTCAACCAGAAACTGTGAGGGGGGTCTCGCCGCAATCTTGAGCCTCTGTTACGGCGCTGGCCTTAGGGCCTTCCCTTCCCTTTCACCTGCCCCCCACTCCGAGCCTGGTGCCTCCGGGAGCCACCGATGTGGTTTCTGGCCTTTGTTGAACTGACTTCCCCCTCCGTTTTATTTTCGTAGGAATTTCATGGTGACAGGCCTGCAGGATATCGACAAGTGCCGGCAGCAGCTACACGACATCAGCGTGCCCCTGGAGGTGTTCGAGTGAGTGTTGTCTGCAAGGGCAGGGGCTGTGGGCACTGTACTTTGGTGGTTTTGCAGCGGGGTGTTTTCCCTGAGATATGATTGTTGCTTGAAATCGATCTTCAAGCATAGGAAGAGCGTCGAAGCGCTGGAGAAGGGGCAGAGAAGGGCAACTGGGCTGATTAGGGGTCTGTTGAACAGATCTTATGAGGAGAGGCTGAAGGATCTATGGCTGTTCAGCGTGGAGAAGAGGAGGATGAGAGGAGACTTCTTTGCTCTCTGTGACTACCTGAAGGGAGGTTGTGTTGAGGCAGGGGTAGGCATCTTCTTACTAGTGACTAATGGTAAACAAGAGGAAAGTTGTGCCAGGGGAGGTTCATATTAGATCTTCCCAGAAGGAGTACTGGGGCCTTGGTACAGGCTGTCTAGGGAGGTGGTGGAGGCAATGTCTCTGGAGGTGTTGAAAAAAATAGGTATACACGGCCTTTCAGAAAATGGTTTAGTGGTTGTAGGGTGGACGGTTGGACTTGATGCTCTTGAATGTCTTTTCCAACCTTGATGATTCTATGATTCTGAACAGCTCATGGGAAACTTGAGCAGGCAGAAGGTAAGAAGTTCCTATGGCCCGCAGGAAGGCAGAAAGGTAGGACAAGTCATAAATTGCACACCTGCTTTCAGACCCCTTTTAATTGTTCTAATTGTTTTATGTTGACTTTGCATATGTAGGCCAGAACACACATTCTGCTGAACCTTGTAATTCCAAATTCCAATTTCTACTAATTTCCAACAGTTCATGGTAGGAATATACTTTTGCACTGGGTTAGAATCAGGGTTTGAAGTTGCAGATGAAAATAAATTGGGCTGTACTTGGGTTTAGTTTCAGTAGTGGCAACCTTGTTGGCAAAGAATTAGAATGTATAGGGATGTATAGTCATGAATGTATAGGGATAGCTGTATGAAGCAGCTGTTACGATGGAGCTGACAAATCAGTTTATTAGTGTTTCTTGTAAGTCCCAATGTCACTGGCTTACTGTATCCCAGTGTAATACTGACTATACAGGACTTTTTTCAGCTAGGCTTCTCTTATATCTAAATCTATGATAACAGTCTTAAATGTACTGTTTTCTTTATTCAGTGGTGGAATCTCCTTTTGTCAGATACTTAGACTGCAAAGCAAACAGATTTATAGATTTATGTACAGTAATAGGTACATGTTTTAGTTTTTGCTCTTTACTGTGGCGTGTACATTTTTTCGTCATCTTTGAGTTGCTGAGGGTTGTATTGCTGTTGCTTACTGCCCACATTGTACTAAGATAATTAATAGTGCCCTTTCAGTTGCTTGGAAAAGGACAGTCTTTCTTCATTGATGTGTGCTTATTGCCTGTGAGGAACTGGGAAAACTCTTTGTTTGCTTTTAATTTTTTTTTCAAAGCCCCAGGTTTTCTGGAAACACAAGTTTAAAACAGGATACCAAGACAGCTGTTCTATGCCACAGCCTAGTGCTTCTTGAGCTGCAGTTTGAAAATGTTTGAGTTAAACAGATGTTTTGGTTGTTGGTTTTTGTTTTTTTTTTTTTTAAATGCATGTTTCAAGTGACTGTGGTAACAACAAGGTGGTCAGGTGAAGAATTCTGTCCCTCAGAGAACATCATAGTAGGGTTATGATCATGTGTTTAGTACCTTTCCTGTTTTCAGATACATAGATCAAGGCCGCAATCCTCAGCTTTACACCAAAGAGTGCCTGGAGCGAGCTTTGGCTAAAAATGAGCAAGTGAAAGGGAAAATTGACACAATGAAGGTAAATCAGAAATACTGAAAGTGCTAATGTAATAATGTATTTGATAAGATGTTACTTTTCTTTACATACGTGGGGATTTTTCATTTGTACAGTTATTAAATTCCCTTGAAGGTGATTTCTCTGCATCCCTGTGTTATAATTGATGCTGGTACAACCTGTTCTGGAAGGGAAACTTGTGATTCATCCTATAGCTGGAGATGCAGGTGTCACTGGGATTTAATTTTGTTGAAGTTCTGTATAGTATTAATGTTCTTTTAGTTTTCATTTTGAATTATTGTGGCTGCCACACAGAATTACAGATCTGTGACTGTAAGGTGTTTCAATTTAGAAATAAGCAAGGGAGACTAGTTCTGTTTCCAGACTTGAGTAGATGTTGGGTTATTAAAAGGTCAAACATGCAGCAGATCCGTGGGATAATATTTATAAAATTACTTAGAATGTATGCCAGTGCTTCCAGTTTTCTGAGCTTGTACTTTCATCTAGTATGAACCTAAGCATTCTGTTGTACTTTTTAACTGGTAAAAAATACAGTCGGAAAAAGAAGTTTAGTGAAGTTTGAGAAAGGACAATTTGTGTTTCAGAATGTTCTTTGGCTGAACACTAAAATTAGCATGGAGGATGGCAGTTTGTGCTGTAGGAAGTATCTCAGTGTGTTCTAAGCATTTCTTTCTTTTCATATGGTCTGTGCTTGTGAAAGTTGCAGGAAGAATCATAAATTCCTGAGCCAGGTGTGAGTTCTTTCTTGAAGGTGGAGGGGATCAGCTTTACTTGGTGAGGTCAGACAGATACTGATGCTCTAGAGTTTACCAGATAGGTCCAGCTGTTAGGTGAAAATGGTTGTTGCTTCATGAAAATTAGAAGCATTTTAGTTTCCTGGTGCTTTCCTAGTGGATTTCACTTGAGCATTTTCTGTGAATGTATTTCAGGAGAGTTGTGGAGTCTCCTTCACTGGAGACGTTTAAGACCCGTCTGGATGTGTTCCTGTGCGACTTGGTCTAGGTGATCCTGCTGTGGCAGGGGGATTGGACTAGATGATCTTTCGAGGT
>JAOXOE010028536.1:0-15989 GCA_028565055.1 Phoeniculus purpureus
TGGACTCGCTCCAGCACCTCAGTGTCCTTCTTGTACTGTGGTGACCAAAACTGGACACAGTACTCGAGGTGCGGTCTGACGAGTGCCGAGTACAGGGGCACAATCACCTTTACCCATCTGTGCAAAGTGGAAGTTGTTGGAGGGAGAAGGACCAGTGTTAGGTACCCACTCCCTCTCTGATTTCTCATAGATAGGGTCACTGCAGAGGATGTGTAACCTCTGTCATCCGAACAGTCACAGTGTTGGAATTCAAACGACATGAGTAACTGCCTAATCACAGCAGATTTGTTCGCTCTTCTCTGTTTTCCATGACTTGCCCTTCCACTCTGTTATATATCCTAGGTGAAAACTTACTGTGTTCTTCCCCTTTGCAACTTGTTTGTTTCTATGGCTGATCCTGAAAAATATAAAGGGTTGCAGGATGCAGTGCAGCCTCATCACTAATGGTGCCAGTTTGTCTAGTTCCAGGTCGTGTATTTCCTAATTTCTTTGTGCTTCTCGCACAAAACAGGAGGTTTATTAGACGCTCTGTCTCAAGCCCTGGCGCTTGAAGCATCTCTCAGACTACCGTTCCCTCAAAGGGGTACAAGGTAGTCTGTGAAGTGATGACTCAACTTCTCTCATTCCTAAATTAAGATCTGTTCAGCCAGCCACAGCTCCTGCTGAAGGCACCGTGTGCCTCTGGCTGGCAACTGCTTTACCAGACTGTTTGAATTCATTTGGAACAATGCAGATGATGAAAGGAAGGATGTGCTTTGCAAAGTGGTCATCGCCTGGTTCAGCAACGAGACTGAGAGGAACTGACTGAAAAACCAACACAAGTTACCAAGGCTAGAGAGACAAAAACTTCAGGTTTATGAAATAATTTGCATTTCATTACTGGAAACAGAATAATCAAACCAACCCCCCCCAACCCACACAAGGTAGGGAGTGAGCCTGGCCCTGCATGGCCATGGGGAACAGCTTAACATGTGTGGAAGCAACCTTGGGCATGATGTGAACCCCAAACGATTTTAGATAAAGGTTTTGTGATTCTGCTTTGTAGTGCTCTGTATCTATTCCTTTGGGGATCACTGTCATATTGAGAGCGAACGGTGACAGTGCTGCTCTCCACCAGCAAGCCTAGAAGAAGAGCTCCGTGAACTGGTAACAGCAGTTGGATTTTATGAGCTGGGTGGGTCAGCCCCTAGACACAGAAGGAGCAGGAGCACACAGCAACCTCATTTAGGCTCACGTGCAAACCCCTGCCTGGCTGCCAGCGATGCAGAGTGGGTGAAATGGCTGTGCAATAAAAGCAAATAAGGATGTCCAAAAGGACTGGATTGATCTATAACCACATAAACTGGCATTCAGCTGTGGGTACCACAGAAATAGGAACAAGGGACTTTCCCCTCCATGCATTTCCCTTCTTTCTTTATGATTGTCAAACCAAAATACAGGCTTCTTTAGAGCTGTCTTGCCCTGTTTCTAGAGCTCACAACAGCTCAAGTAAGTACCAGCCTCAAAAGATATTCCCCATCCTGCGGGTCCTGGCTACATCTCAAGAGCCTGGGATGTAATTCTCTGCTCTGCTGCCCCTTCCCGTGTAACTTGGCAAGTCTCCTAGAGGTGTTCCTGTTGCCTGAACACAGTGACATTTCAGATGCATCCATATATCACCAGCCACAGGTCTCTTCTAAGCCCTGTGTTGAATCTTGTTGCCCCCCGTGCACATCCTGGAGACCCAAGAGCATTTAAAATGACACTAGACGCCACACTTTCTGCCACTGAACATCACCCTTCTCTCTTTTAGTTCTGTGGTGGTAAAATCAGTGTAACACATTATCCAGCCTTGGGCAGGGCTGAAGATAAACCGGGGAGACAGAACTGCTGCTGGAATACAAAGGTGTGGATGGCCGTTAAATCCCAAGGCACGGGTGATGGCTTATCCTGTGGAAACCGCAAGCAGACACATAAGAGGACCCTCTTTTCTGCTGCTTGCTGCCACCAGCTAAAATCAATATCACTGCACAGAATATGTGAGAGATGCTCTTGAAAAGGAGTCACAGTGAAGCTGTGTACCATAGTCTTCGTCGTAAAATCTGTCTTAGCAGCCTTCAGTGAGCAATTCAGCGCTCACTACTAACTAACCCAATAAAAATAGTCACCGTTTTACCTGTGTTCTGCTTTGGTTTTTAGAGGCTAAAGAAATCCTCAACCCAGAAGTGAACATACTCCTTGGAAAAGAGGAGAAGAGAAGCAGCATTCACAGTACGTTGGCACATGCAGATATCTGCACTCTAAGCCAGTCTCCTGTCTCTTGCACTGGGGCTGCTTTAGCATAGACTGAGATGGAGCTGTGCGTGCAGGAGGCACAAATAAGATCCAACTGATTTGATGCCTCAAAACCTGACAAGTGGTTTCCCTAAACTATTTCCTATTCACTGTTCAGCTGCAGAGTTCTGGGCCGATGAAAATCCTTGCAGGCAGCACATTTTCCTGGTTGATGGAAAGCTGACATTTGTCTGGGCAGCAGAAGGCTGCTGAGTGCCAGGAGGGGATTATGGAGCCCATCATTAAACTGGGGCTGTGCTCACGCTTCCATCTGGGTGAGCGCGGTTCTGCCGCAGCGCTGGGTAGAGCCTCCGCTGACATGGGCTGTACCGGCTGCCTCGCTGAGTGCTAGAGGGGCAGAATTTTCAAGGACAGAGATAGATTGTCTTTCAGCACAGAGCACAGCTGTTACCTGGGTGAAGGGAGTGTTACAACAACAAGCTCAAACCCTTCCACCAAAGAATGATGGGGAAGTGCTGGGCACCAGAACCGATGACATTTGCTTGCCGGCACACTGGGCTGATGGTATTGATTGCACTGCATAATGTTCTCTCTTTCTGCAGCCTCCTCCGGTGTAAGAGGACCCAGAGCAGGGACACGCTGGATTTCTGGAACAAGCCCACCTCTGCTTCGTTCTGAGGATCCTCATCCTTCTGTAGCCACTCTGGAAAGGATCAGAGGAGAAAAGACATGGCCAGAGGGGATATCCCAGTAGCAGCAGAGGAGAAGGCAGATTTCTGACTGTTCAACTGTACAAAGAGAGAGCGAGAAATCCTTTCACCATCAGGTACAGGGAAAAGAATTGAGTTCCTGCTGGCGAGGGAAGGGCATTCATGCACTCCCTAGATACTCAGGACTTATGGGGGGCCCTTACCATGCAGAACCCATTTGCCCTGAATAAATGATTCCTCAGGACTGCCAAAGGCAAGGGAGTTGCGGAGTGATTATGTTTTCACCTTTTGGGCTCATGCTTTGATGCACTGATAGAGAGGACAATGTGGCTTAGAGACTGGTATAGCTGAGCACAGTCACAACATCCTTTGGCACAAATACCTCCTTCCCAAACCTGCTTGGTAGCACAGAAAGGCAATAGTTGCTGAGTGCATAAAAAAGATAGAGCAAAGGGCCTGTGATTCATGCTCTGATCATGTCCTGTCAGTGTGTCTGTGCAGTGGAGTGTGTGAATAACTGGTGGGGTTTGATAATATGCTTAAATACTACTCCTGCTGCTAAGCATTAGCACGGCTGCTTGACAGCACAGCAGAGAGACGAGGCACGTGCACCAGGGAAGGCTGGACATGCTGCAGCAAACGGTAGGACTCTGGCTCTTCCGGCAACACACGAACAACAGAAGCAAAACTGAATTTAATCCTTTGGCTGATGTGCCTCATGGCCGCTTTCCTACAGCTTTGTGTTATGAGAAACAAGCCTTGGCTCGAGTTTTCAGGGTTTCGTTCATTTTCAGAATATCTATAAGGATTACATTTTTAATCAAGGCCAGTGGTGACTTGTTGAAGAGTTGTGGAAGAGCCTCGCTGGTCTTTGTATGTTAAACGCTCCGGTGTTGTGTAACCGTCAGGTATTTCCACAACAGGTGTTTCAATTAATTGCAACTGGAAGAGATTCCTGAGACACCCATTTCTGAGCCAGTCTCTTGCTCTTTAAGGTTTGACAGAACCAGAGGGAAGGGTTTCAATCTAAAAAGGGGAGGTTTAGATTGGACATCAGGAAAAAATTCTTAATGGAGAGAGTGGTCAGGCACCGGATGGGCTGCCCAGGGTGGTCCTTGAGTCCCCATCCCTGGATGAGTTTAGAAGTCGCTTAGATATGGTGTTGGGGGATCTGGTTTAGGGGTGAACTTGTAGAGTAGGGCTGATGGTTGGACTCAATGATCTCAAGGGTCTTTTCCCAGCCTGAATGATTCTATGATTCTAAGGCAACAAACACCCATCGGTCTGCACAAGCAAAGTGCTTTTCCCAGTGTTGCTGTACATTGCAACCTATGGATGCTGGATGTGATCTGCTCATTCAGCCCCTGCCTACGTCCTGGCCTTGTGTCTGACCTTACTGAGTGCATATTCCAGCTGACTCGGGGTATGGCAGAAACAGCCAACACAATGTCCCTCTGTGCTCAAAGTGAGCTTCTGCCCCTTTGCTGTTGCCTCCCTTGGGCTTGAGGAATTATTTGCCCAGATGGTTGTTTTAATGGCAACCTTCAGTGGCCATTGGTGGCCCTAAGGAACATCACATGCTGGTGAAATCCCTCCTTCTGGCACTGTAGTGCTAAGAGCGTCTTTCTGCTCCAGCTTGTTCCAGTGTTCACCCTCAGCCAGGTGATGCTCTGGAGCTCTCCCAACTTCAGACCCGTGAGCTGGGTAACTTTGTCAGACACCACTGGAAAGAAGATGAACATGTTAATCTGAGTAACATGCTCAGGAAAATGGTTCCAGGCTCTGCATGCAGGGGCCAGCAAGTTCTCCAGCCCTGCTGGGAGCTCACCAGGAAGGACAGAAGGGAATCACAGAATCACAGAACATTAGGGATTGGAAGAGATCTCAAAAGATCATCCAGTCCAATCCCCCTGCCACAGCAGGAGCCCCTTCATCAGCTTTGTGGATCTGCGCTGGACTCTCCCCAGCAGCTCTGTGTCCTTCTGGAACTGAAGGGCCCATAACTGGACACAATATTCCAGATGTGGTCTCACCAGGGCACAGTAGAGGGAGAGGAGAACCTCTCTCGATCTACTAACCACTCTCCTGATCTACCCCAGGATGCCAAGGAGGCAGGTCCTAGCTTACCCCCCATTCAGCAGAACTTGCTGGATGGAGAAAAGGCAATAAACTAGATCTCAAACATGGTGTTTGGGCTTCCATAAACCCTGGGAGATTTGTGTTTGTTTGCTCCACCATGGCTCCACAACCACCTGCAAAGCAGGGCTGTTCACCAAAGGAGGATCCAGTCCTGAGCTGACAGTTCAGCCATCTGGCCAGGCCTGCTGTCCTGTGGCAGCTGGGGCTGCCAGTTCTGACTCTCAATAGCACATCTGTTCATTTAAAAAAAAATCAGTGTGCTGTTTAAGGTTGTTTTATATTCCCTGGAAACAAGGGTCTGGGTTTAGCAGCTTTTAATCAACTGGCTGAGCTTGCGATATGCTGGCTTCATCCTGGCTTGCTGTCATCAAGCATCAACCTACTTCCATGTTCTCCACCTCTGCCTGCTCCTCTCCTGGCTTCTGCTTGAACTTCATCATTCCCAAGTGCGTAATAACCCTAGTCAGCTTGTAAACACAGATCATCTCTTCTGGACTGGAGCCCAGGACATCAAAGGCCACACGGCAGAAGGGACACAGACCCTCACAGGGAATTCTTACTCTGCACTGTAAGCTGGAAGCCAACTCGTAGTGTTAAATATCTACAATAATTTTCCAGATCGTTGAAATTGGACCAACCAGGTGTCTTCAGACTAACATGGGACAGAAGAGCTGTAAGCCAGCACTCAGCTTTTCTTTTGTGTGCTGAGTTATCATAGAATTGTAGAATCACAGAATGGTCTGGGTTGGAAGGGACCTTAAAGACCTTAAAGACCATTCAGTCCCATGGGCAGCAACCTCTCGCTAGATGAGGTTGTCTAGAGCCCCATTCAACCTGGCCTTGAACTTCCAGGGATTTGTGCACCATGTGCTTAGACAGCAGCAGTTCTAAGTGCCTCTGACACCATAAGCAACGCAACTCCTGGGATATCAGCTTATTCCACCCTGCACTATGCTTTAACAAATCAGCAGGACTCAAGCAGCAGCATCCCCTTGCAGCAGTTATCCCACATCTCAGCCAGCACAGCCAGGAGAAGCAGAGCTGTGGTGGGAACACGGTGCTTCGCTCTCACAGCATGCCCAGGGAAGGCACAGTACACGACTCTGAGCACGCCATGGGATCCTGCAGTGTTACTTGTGAGCCATGATTCAGGGCTGCCTGTCATGGTGGCTGCGATGAAAATAATTTCTGCCTTGTTGGCAACGTGCAAATCCAGGGAGCTGTAAAATGCCAACAGCTGCTAGAAAGGGCACTGTGAGTTCAGCAGCTGGAGGCTGTTTGATCTCTCTCTAGCTCAAGTCCTGCTCATAACACCAGGCTCAGGAGCCAGCGGATATTCCCAAAAAGCTCTTTTCAGTAACCAGTGCTCTTCACAATGATATTAAAAAGGAAAATGTGCATCAAATCCAGACAAAGGGTCAAGTCTTCCTCTTGCAAAAGCCTCTCCTTGAGATTACACGTGCGTGTGAGATGAGCAGTTTTTAACCCGTAGGCTCTGCCACAGCTTTCAGATCTGCCACTCTTCAGGCTTCAGACAGACCCTATAACCTGCTGGTTTGAAGTCCTGCAAACCTCAGGCCACTGAATGGTAACCAGAAGCTCCTATGTCAAGCTCGTTTGCTCTGGAGCAGATCTTTTATGCTCAGGCTTTGGCTCACAGACAGCTGAACTACTCTTTACCCTTAGCTGCTATTCCACTAGTTTATTTATCCTCATCTTGAAGAAGCTGAATTTTATTCCTAAGGGAAGCTTAGGCTGGGGAGGGACAGGGGCAGCAGCAGCCTCCTGTCTGCTCTGTTTTCAATTTCACTGATGTTTCTCCAGACTTACATCAGTGGGAAGCGGCTCTTCCCCATCACCCACAATGTCTGCTGTGAACATATCTTGATGCCCCCAACGGTGATGATTAGGACTGGGGACAAGAAGCAGTTTCTGTAGCGAGAGACAGACCAAAAGGCGATTATGGTGATTGCCATCAGTACAATCAAGGTTTAACAGGAGCCTGTGGGCTGGAGGCTGAGGGTTCCCCTAGGTTTGGATTCCTGAGCACATCTGGAGTGTCATTTGAGGAAAAAACCTTTGGTGGGATGAGTTGCTTAGGCTACCAAGGAGGTTTTGACATAGTAGATGCGTCAAAGTCAGTGGGATTGAAGAGCCAAATCTTTTCAATAGTATTGAGAAACCCCGTCCCGGCTGTCTTGTCTGTCCTGAGGAGTCATAAGCGATTGTCAGGAAGCAGCTCAGCACTTCACTAGGAAAATGATCACTTTCACCTCTGTGGCAGCCCTGCCAGATCAAGCAGCACCTCGCCATGCACTGATCAAGATGAGGGAGGACAGCTTTCTGTACTCACCTCAGCCTGCCTAGGGAAAAGTCACTTGCAATCCTATTCTGCCTGGGTAATTGCTAACAGACCCCCACTGCACAGAACCCAGTTCAATCTCCAAGCCAGTACAGTTCTGGTGAGTGGGTTTCTTATTCTAGAAACACAGGATGGAGCAGGGCTGGGTGAGTTAAAGGGAATGAGCAACACACACAGAGTACCATACTGGGAAGTTCAAGTTTCTTCTTGGGGAGAAGCTAGTGGAAGCTGCTGGAGAGAGTCCAGCACAGAGCCACAAAGATGATGAAGGAAGTGGAACATCTCCCTGATGAGGAAAGGCTGAGGGAGCTGGGTCTCTTTAGCTTAGGCAAAAGGAGACTGAGGGGTGACCTCACTAGTGTTTATAAATATGGAAAAGGTGGGTGTCAGGAGGATGGAGCCAGGCTCTGCTCAGTCTAATGATAGGACAAGGGGCAGCGGGTGTGAGCCGGAACAGAGGAGGTTCCACAACAGTGTGAGAAGGAACTTCTTCCCAGTGAGGGTGACAGAGCTCTGGAAGGGGCTGCCCAGGGGCGTACTGGTGTCCCCTTCTCTGGAGATGATTAAAACCCGCCTGGCCATGTTCCTGTGTGACTGGATCTAGGGGATCCTGCTGTGGCAGAGGGATTGGACTGTATCTTTCAAGGTCCCTTCCAATCCCTAATGTTCTGTGATTCTGTGACGCTCTCTCAGCTCCTTCCTGGGACATGACAGTGACTTCTCCAGACATGGAACACAAAGGGAAACACATCCAGTGTAGGTAGCAGCCAGAGACTGGAAAACCATGGTCGGTGAGCATTTCTTGAGTGCCCTATGGAAGTTCTGTGAGTGCAGCAAGAGCTATTACCCTTCAGTGATTGCTCTCAGAACATGCTTTTAAGATTCACAGTCTTCCCACCAGCACAAGCTTTAGGACAGCTATTTTGGCAGCCAGTGAAATGGAGGCAAAAATGCCATTCCTTGTTCATTTATGGGCTCAGGAACTGATCTGCAGACGAACTCATCCTTCTTCTCAGCATCCTCTGAACTGCCAGTGCATGGTTTGTAAGACTGACCTGTGAAACGTGTCCTTGTACTGCCCTTTCTTTCCGAGAAGAGCTCTGGAAAAGGTATTTTGTACCTTGTAATCACTGTCCACATCTTCTGTCAGGCACTAAAATGCTTAGTTTGACTTCAGATGTCCACAAGAAACGTCCTTGTTGACATCACTGTATGAATTTGTTGCACTGTACCGAATCACTAGACCTTGCTGGCAGACCTGGCTGGGCTCTTGGCTGAAGTCTCGTCTTCCTATAGATCTCTGCTGGCAAGCAGCATCATGGAAGTTCTTCAGGCAAACTTGGGTTGGCTCAAAACATCTTCATTGTCAATTTTAGTTAGTCCGGGTGACTTCATGGAGCACTCATACAATCCCTTCTGCCAGCAGAGCTCCACTGAGGGCACAGGAGAACCTTGGTCTGTCCAGAAGAACAGCAGAAGGACCTTGCTGTCCAGACCACCCCGGAAGAAGCTTCAACCTGTTGGCAAACACCCTGAAATTTGCCTTGGCCCACAGTCCAGAGAGGCAAATCCAACATATGGTCGCTGTGTGTGAGGCAGATCTGGGATGAGTTGAAAGTAGGAGGGATGCAGACAATCCCACATTAAAGAATAACCGGTCCATATGTTTCCTCTCTCTTTTTTGCTGTGTGCTAAAGGGCTTTAGTCAGGAAACACAATGGGGTCTGTCTACCTTGAGAGCTGGCATCTGTGGTTCCCAGTTCAGGCTTGGACACACGTGTGCAGATAGAGAACAAAGCACCTTCCCTAGTTTTAGGCTATTTTTAGAGTCTTGGTTGCAAGGCAGTTGTGGTATGGGACGAAGAATGTGAGCAATGGTTGCAACACTAGATGATCTTTCGAGGTCCTTTCCAATCCTTAATGTTCTGTGACTCTGTGAATATAACCGGAGGATGAGAAGAGCCCAGCGTTGAGGGGAGGCATCGTGCTGTTTGTGTGTTCACGGAGTCTCACAGGCCGCTAAAGAAAGGAGAAATGAATTTGTCATCCTGTAAAGCGACGGCACTGTGGAAGCAGGGGCAGCTTTAGTTTCATTTACAGCGGATCCCTCAAGTTAACAGAATTCACTCTGGATTTGCACGTGTCTGATGTAATTGGAGCAGGGTCCATTCAACACAGGAAAAGAAGGCGAAGTAAGATTAATATAAAGAATGATGTGTTTACTTACAGCTCTCAGTGTCAGCCCCAGCCAGCTCGCCTGCGCTACCAAAGAGAATTCAGATAAATGTGCCCTAGATGAGAAAATAAAAGATGAGTCTGTTAATCAAGACTGCAATATCTGTAGGAAAACAGAGAGTAGCTGAGAGGTTCTGCGTGTTCATCAGGGACAGACAGCGGTTGCCTGTAGGGGCAAATTTGCAAGTCAGTGAGAGGGAATTTAATCTTTTCAAAGATCAGATCTATAAAAAACCCACCCCCTTCTTTCCACTTGGATTCCGTATTAGAGCTTAAAGAAATCCTCCTTTCTCTGCAGCATATGGCAGGAGCATGAAGCACACGGAAACAGAGGAATGAGACTTCGGTTGCAAATCCCGATGTTTTACTTTTTCACTGACAATTTTGAAATTAAAAATAATCTGCACAAAATCGAAGCGTTTTGAGTCTTGGCAGAAGGAAGCAGCTGAAAGGGCACTGACGTGGGCTTCATCAAACCTAGGGGTTTGAGGGGTTTTTTTCTTTTGAGGTCTAAAAATATGAAGTCAAACCTAAATCAACGGGCAAACTTAGCTGAAGGAAATGAGAAGCCCTGGTGGTTCGTGTGAAATGTTAGTAAATAGAAGCGAACAGCAGTGCTTGAGGAATCGGGTTTTGATTTATTTCTTTTGAGGGAACAACTTTGTGTGATCTATCAGCAAAGAGTTGGTGCTTAACAAATGGGAGGAATTATCCTTCCTCATAGTTTTAGCATTCTCAGAGGTCTCCAGAACAGGATTCACCTTAAGGGTCTGATCAGGAGCTGGGTCTCTTTAGCCTAGAGAAAAGGAGACTGAGGGGTGGCCCCATTAATGTCTATAAATATGTGAAAGGCAGGTGTCAGGAGGATGGAGCCAGGCTCTGCTCAGTGTCACCTGATGATAGGACAATGGGTGTGAGCTGGAACACAGGAGGTTCCACATCAATCTGAGAGGTTCTTCTTGACGGTGAGGGTGACAGAGCACTGGAAGGGACTGCCCAGGGAGGTTGTGGAGTCTCCTTCTCTGGAGTTGTTTTAAACCCACCTGTGTGACTTAATGTAGATGATCCTGCTGTGGCAGGGGGATTGGACTGGATGATCTTTCGAGGTCCCTTCCAATCCCTAATGTTCTGGAATTCTGTGATCCAGGGATTCCTGAGAAAAGAAGATAAAACTCTACACCAGCAGGATGCTCAGCACTGAAGACTTTGAGCACAGCTACTCCTCACCATCCAGAGCAACCCAGTTTGCTGTCAGCCAGCTCCCACAGGCAGCTGAATCACAGCTGTGAGCAGTAATTCCTCCCCAGGTTCAGCCCTACCAAAGGCTCTTCACAGAGGTCCAGCCACATCAGGGGCAGGCGGGGGTCTGGCTGATCTCCCCAGTTCCCAGAAGGAACACCAAATGCAGGCACTAACTTTTCAGCGCTTAGGACTCGCAGAAACGTTTGGAGATGTGCCAGGATCGAGATCGCCACAGGGGAAATAGTGGGGCAAGACTGGGATCTGCAGGCAGAAAGCTGGCGAAGAGGAGCAAGGTTTCTTGCTTGCAGGAAAAAGAAGGTTGTTGCAAGGGTAGAGGGCAGCATAAGACAGGCCAGGAATGAGAGTAGGGCAGGGACACCGCAGGGAGAAGCTGTGGAGAGGTACAAGCTGGGACACGACAGTCCAGAGCTCTGCTGGTGAGGAAGCTGGAAGGAGAAATAGGAAGCCACTGAAGGAATCCCACAAGGCTAGAATAACAGGATTTTTGCTGCAAGGCCAGGTGCAGCTGCTATTCAAATTCTGCATTGTTTGACTGATCCCCCATAGCAGAGTCAGGGATGAAGGAGAAAGGAGAACGGAAAGGGAAATGGAAAGAGAAAATAGAGAAGGAAAATGAGAAAGAAAAAAGGAAAAGAAAGAAAGAAAAAAGGAAAAGAAAGAAGGAAAAAAGGAAAAGAAAGAAAGAAAAAAGGAAAAGAAAGAAAAAAGGAAAAGAAAGAAAAAAGGAAAAGAAAGAAGGAAGGAAAGAAGGAAGGAAAAGAAAGAAGGAAAGAAAGAAGGAAGGAGAAAAGGAAAGAAAGAGGGGAAGGGAAAGGAAGAGGAACCTGCTGCTCTCCGCCTTCGAAGCTGTGAAGCCCCTGCACCTGAAGCTGCTGTTAGCATGGAGGCTCCTTTCAGTTTGATACCAAACAACTATTTCATTACTCACATGAGAAAAAGACAAGGTCTCCCTCTCTGATGCTCCTGTCTCTCTTATGGTTTGGATAACTTGATCTTCACAATGTTTTACCCATTTGAGTACCCACTGGATTTGCAGGTGGCAGGAAATAAAGTGCTGGGGAATCCCACCTAGCCCAGGATCCCCAAAGGCTACAGCACTGTTGTCTCAAGAATCTCTGTGCTCTCTGCAAACACTGTGAATAGTCCTCCTGCTGCTGTTTCTTTCAGTTTCCAGAGCACCTGCAAACCCCTAGAGCTCTGTGTGAGAGGAGATTCATCGCAGCCACAGATCAATATCACCTTCTGTTTTATGAATGGAGGGAAAAAGAAACACAGGGAATTAATCTGAAGACAGGGCAGAGCAAAAGAGAGAATTTGAATGTCCTGGTGCTTTGCCATTTGCTTTTAACAAGGAGAAGGGGCTTGGCCATGAGCAGATGTTGGAAGGCTGATGTCACACAGAGTTTACAGCAGCTCAGACTGGCTTTCTGAGTCAGGATCAGTTCCATTAGCCCATGTTGCTTTGCCATTCCCCTATGCCCTTAAATCCTCCATCCTCATGTGGGTGTAGTCTGATATCAGTTAGCCAGGACACTGGCCTCATTAAGGAAGGTCACGTTAGCCATGTCATCGATCTGCTTCAGCTTGGGAAGATCCATCATCCATCTGCTGAATGTTCTTCACCGTGATGATCTGCAGTGTTGAGGAACAAGAAGTAGGTGATGTTGTCTCACATAGAGCTCCACGGACCGCATGGGAAGACGCTGTCTTGGATATGCTTCCACTTCAGGGCTTGTTCTAGCTGCCACTGTCCCTGACTGGTGGCCTCAGGAAAGGAGCCTCACAAATCAGCTGAGCCCCAGAGCCAAATAGGGTTGGACTCACTCATGAATGCATTTCCTCTGGGGCATCGCGGCACTGCTTTTCTGCTGACGCCGTAAGGTAGAGTTTAGCTGGTTGGTTACCGTCTTCACCATGACTTTGTCATCCTTTCCAGAATTGATCTCCCTAGCAAAGAAACCCAGCATCCTCCACCCAGCAGGATGTTTTGGTGTCACAGAGCTTGCTCATGGGCTCTGTTTTATTCTCAGGAAGAGCCAGGAAGTGCATGGGGTCAGCATCATTCACACGCTCTTTCTTATAACCATAAGACAACTTGGCTTCTTTTCTTGGCAGAAGGTAAAGCTAGAAGGAAAGGAGAAGGGGAACACGTCTTCCCACATTGCTGAGAAGGCAGAGCTGGAAGAATCATAGAATCATTAGGGATTGGAAGGGACCCCCGAAAGATCATCTAGTCCAATCCCCCTGCCATAGCAGGAAAGAAGCCTGGAATGTCCTGTGGTGCTCTCCTGTTCACACCAACAACTCCAGTTCAATAGGAACCTACAGGACAAGAAACAGGCAAATCAACATCCCAAACCTTGGCCATGGGGAGGACCTTCTGCCCTTAAGAACCTAAGGCCCAGTTCTGGCAGAGGCAATTCTTGAATGAGGAGTATCAGTGGGATTTCAGAAGTACTGAGGGTGTTGGTTTTCTATGGTTCCCAGAGAGACCCACGAAGTAGCTAAGTCAGAGCAGTCATGGAGCTTCTCCCTCCCTCCCTGGGATACATCAGCTCCCATGCAGGTACCTCTCATGGAGTTGGCCATAAACCCTCTGAGTGTGAAAGGCTCCAGCAGTGCCCAAAATAACACAAGTGCTGTGAAAAGGGGTTCAGAGGACCCTGAAAAGGAAGGTCTGGTTCATGAAAACCCATCAGGGTTATCCAGGAGAGCCCACGTCACACCCAGTTCTTGTGCCCCTTGCTGGTTTCTGCCCTTGTCACAACTGCCACCCCACAGGACGTAGCTGGGGAATTCAAGGACATGACTCATGTCCCAAGGCTTTGCATTTTTGGGACCTGTTCCGTGCCGGGAGCAGACTATGTCCCACACTCCAGGCAATCTTCCTTCCCCCACCCACACATCGGAACTCGTTTTAATGTTGTCAAGGCAACAGTCAAACTGCTGATGGCGAGAAGTCTTTGTCAGTGTCCAGCCACCTAAAGATGTGCCTCCTGGGGACCTACGATACCTGCTCAGCTTGTTGCTCCCTGCAGAGGCGAAGCTGATTGCATCACTGCTCTGCATTACAGAGATGAAAGGGTGATGCTGTGCTGTGGACACACTGCCCAGGCCAGGGGTTGCTCTCCACTCTACCTCTGCAGTGAGGAGAGCCCCGAGCAATGCTCTGCGCCAGCCTGGTGAGTCACAGCTGTCTGCGCAGGAGCCAGGCTGGGGTGAGTGGGAGAAGCCCCTGGGGTGGGTGGGGGAGTCTGCCAGCAGGGTCTGGGTTTAGATGCTACTGCTTGGGCTTGGCACTGGCTACAGAGGTGATGACAGTGCTGGTGATCTCATTTCCCCCACCATCCTCCCAAAAATCCCGGTGGTCTATAAATAAATCTGTGCAGGGACTGCAAGGCAGCAGTGCTGCACCTTTGGAAACTGGTTCCTGGGCTGAGGAAAGTGCTGGTGTAACACCATCAACTGCAGTCTGCTGCTCTGGGGGGATTTCTTTAGTGGAAAAGTAGTTAAACATTGGAGCAGGCTGCCCAGGGAAGTTGTGCAGTCCCCATCCTTGGAGGTGGTCAAAAGGCAGTAGTTGTGGCACTATGGGACATGGTCTGGTGCTCATGGAAGTGTTGGGCTGAAGGTTGCACTGGATGATCTTAGAGGTCCTTTCCAACCTCGATGATTTTAGGATTCTGTGAATGTCACCCACAATGCAGGAAAGAGAATCACAGAATCACAGAATCATCACGGCTGGAAAGGACCTCCAGAAGCTTCCCTCTGTTCCTGGGGAGACACTGAATGAATTATAACAAGGACAGTGTAGAGTCTGGTGTCTGGGCAAGAACAACGCCAGGTATCAGTATAGGTTGGGGACTGACCTGTTGGAGGAGAAAGGGACCTGGGAGTCGTGGTGGCCAGGAGGGTGGCCAGGAGCCAGAAATGGGCTCTTGTGGCCAAGAAGGCCAATGGCATCCTGGGGTGTATCAGAAGGAGGGTGCTTAGTAGATCAAGAGAGGTTCTCCTCCCCCTCTACTCTGCTCTGATGAGACCACATCTGGAGTATTGTGTCCACTTATGGCCCCTCAGTTCCAGAAGGACACAGAGCTGCTGGAGAGAGCCCAGCACAGAGCCACAGAGATGATGAAGGGAGGGGAACATCTTCCTGATGAGGAAACCCTGAGGGAGCTGGGTGTCTTTGGCTAGGAGAAAAGGACACTGAGGGGTGACTCCATTAATGTTGGTAAATATGTGAAGGGTGGGTGTCAGGAGGATGGAGCCAGGCTCTCAAGGTCCCTTCCAGTCCCTAGTGTTCTGTGAAACAAAGGTGCTGTAAAAATTTGGGCTCAAAGCAGAAAGTGAAAACTGGGATCTCTAAATGCGAGCTACTAGCACTCGGTATTTGCAATCTCATCAACCTAACCATACATCTCGACTCTGCTTTTCCCCCCTACACAGCAATATACGGCTTTATTAGGTGGATAAACTGTGCCTCAGGTAACACACCAGTCTCCATTTCCTTCAGAAGTTGTGTCCACATCCAGGGGCTTTTTTCACCTTCTATTAGGACTAATCCTCTTGGAGAGCTCAGGGCACCTAGCTAAAAAGAAAGCGGTGAAAGGCTTCTGAAACAAGCTCCTTTTGTTCTCTTTATCCGCTGACCTGGGCCAGTAAAGTACCTCTGCAGACCCATTTGCAGTCAGCTTCTGCTCAGCTGTAAAAGTTAAAGCCCAGCCAGGTACACACTGGTTCTGTGCACCGATGCCAGACTGACAGAGTTCGGTTGAGGTCTCTGTTGGAGATCAGGTCTCTCTTTGATGTGGAGAGACAAATGCAAGTGCTTCTGTTCCTGTGGAGAAGAGAGAAAGAAACACAGAAAGAGAGAAAGATAAGGGAATGGATAGGGGTCTCCTTACTGGCAGAGTGGGGGGACACTTGGCAGGAAACTCACACAGCCAGGCACAGCCGGTCCAAAAGGTTCTTGCAGTGTATCAACGATAACTTCTTGATGCAGGTAG
>JAOXOE010028537.1:0-15989 GCA_028565055.1 Phoeniculus purpureus
GTGGAGTCTCCTTCTCTGGAGATGTTTAAAACCCACCTGGATATGTTCCTGTGTGACTTGGTCTAGGTGATCCTGGTGTGGCTCGTTCGAGGTCCCTTCCAATCCCTAATGTTCTGTGATTCTATGAACATGACTGAGGGAGCTGGGGGTGTTGAGCCTGGTCAGTACAGGGATGTTTCTAGCTGTAGCAGGGTGTGAAGGAATCAGATCACGTTTCCTGTCTTGATTTCACATAGGTAAGGTGGAAGCGAGCTCAGGCAGTGTGAGTTGACTTTTGGGTACCGTGCGTGTAGGGATGGAGAGTTGTGCCAAAACCCAGAAAGGCATAAAAATTCCCACCTCAGCTAGAGCTGCGTTGGCGAGTGAAGAGGAGTCTCGCAGTGCCATCTAGAGGTTCCTGGGCTTGAGACAAGACGACACACACGTAGGTTCCTACTGCCTGGGAGCTGGCAATGCAGAGCAGCCTCCAAGACTGGCTGATGGTTGTTCAGTACCAGCCCTCTGTCATATGGGCTAGAGCCATTCAGCACTGCAGACCCACCGCCAGAGCGTGTGGGTGCCCATGGCCAACCCCATGGTGACCTCACCTTCCACATCTGAAGACCATGTAGACCAATATCACCATTTCCTTTGTCTGGTGGCAAACAAGGAAAGAGTTCTCCAGGTTCTGTCGCGGAACTGGAGGAGGCTTTTCCCCTTCTCCACTCAGTAGCAGGGTCTTGGTCTTGAGTGGCCCATTTCTCTCCAGCGCAGACGGTGCTCCCCTCAATTTTGCTCTTGTTTCTACGGGCTGGCTTCACGTTTGCTCTGCTGAAAGCACCTGGAGAGTCAAAAACCTTTTGCCGTGAGTCCTTACAGCAGACTTTGCTTTGGGGAAGTGGAGAACCTTAGCTCATAGAATCTTTGTCCCAGCATCTTTGCTTCTTCACTTCACCTACAGCAACACTAGTGGCAGGGATGACTCTGGGTTGTGAGGTTTGAACTGGGGGTGTGTAACATCACCGCAAGACCAGGCAGCTGGCATCGTGGACCACTCTGCAGCACCCACAGCAGAAGTTCATTATCTTTATACGTTGATGATGTTCCCGGCTCGAACTCGGTGAGCAAGAAGCAGGGTGCTCTTCAGAGAGGCATGATGTGTGGGGTGTTTGTGACAACCACCGTGATGCCTCTGAACAGGGGCAGCCAGCATGTTCCTGATGGCTGCTAGATGTGTTCCCAGCACGGCTGTTTTCGGGAGCCTCCTGTGCTCCCAGTGCCCATGCCATGGCCGTTTCAGAGCACTGGTGTGCTGCCATGGCAAGAGTGCAGATGGTCAGTGCCATGATCTTTCCAACACTGATTAAAGCAGAGTCTTCCTTTCTTCCCCAGACTTTTAAGGTTGGGTTCTATGAGACTGCAAGCACTTGATTAACAAAGTGGGAGAAGTACCCCGTGGTATTTATCTGTATGTGGAGTTAAATCCTGCGAGGGGAGATATTTGATCATAAGCTGAAGGTGGGCTAGCTCTTGGCTGGAAAGGAGAACAGGAGGGACTGTATTCTGAAGTGACTTGCAGAATGCTGAGCCTTAGGGAGGAATTAATCAAACAGAACAGGGCTACGATGACACCTTCTGAAAACCACTAGAGACATCACACCTTACTGTTCCAGCTTCTGCCCTTGACAATGTCTAACCTGTGTGCTGGCAGAGAGCTGAACAGGCACCTGTGCAGAGAAATGGGTGCCTTGTCAGGCTGTGCAAATGACTTCCAAGCCGATGGGTCACAGGCTGCAGCCTGTTACAGGGTCTTCTGCAGAACATTAGGAAGGTGAAAACCCTTCCGGCAGTCCTAGTCCGCTCGGTTGTCCCGAAGCGTGCTGACCCAAACGGGTGGGAAGCTGAGCTCCCTACCCAAACAGCTTCGGGCTCCCAGCAGGGTGCATGAGGGACCCAGCTTTGTGTTGGAGGTGCTTTTATGTCACCTGTTAACATCCCACTGCACCGTGTGACTTAAGCTAATTTGTTCAAAGGAGAGAGCACAAGAGGGAGCCAGACTCTGCATCCTGGCAAGGTTCCGGGCTGTACGTTGGGAGAGGGGAAGGGGAGCTCAGAGCTTGGTCCCTGTGCTCTGAGTTCTTTCCATGTTTGCACAGTGACTCCAGCCTGAGGTGCACAAAATCTTCTGCACATCAGGTCAAACCTCTGGGATCCTCCAGGCCCTGGTGGCATCTGGGGGCTTGAACTGAAAACCCAAATCTCATCCTGCACTGGCAGGGGGATTGGACTAGATGATCTTTCAAGGTCCCTTCCCATCCCTAGTGTTCTGTGATTCTGTGATACTTGCCCTCTGATATCAAGGGAAGTGGCAGCGGAGCATCCCACTCAGGTCAGGCAAGCTGCAAGGAGCTAGCAGATACCGTGCTGGTGTCCTTCCTGCTGAGGATGAAACAGCTGCAGTCTCCCTCTATGTTCTCACAAAGTGAAGAGTGCAGAGTGTGCTGCTGGGTCAGGTTTAGTACTTTGGAGAAAGACATACCAGTGCTGCGAGGTATTTGGGGTGGCAGTGGCACTTGTTCTTTAGCAGAGGGCTGCTGGTGTGCAGGTACCCAAGGACTGTGTCTGAGCCTCCTGCGTGTGGTTGGCGTCTGCATTGCTCTGGAGCTGCCTTTTGCAGTGCCTGGAGCTCTCAACACCGTGCCTAGGGGTAGCCAGGGTGACAGCCAGCCCTGATTTGGAAGGCAACCCCTAACTTCTAAGTATCTGGGATTTTTAATGACACTGGTTTTAGCTGATGCTCCTCAAATCACTCCTGCAGGGTACTGCAGTGTGGGTGTTGAACTGAGGGTCTGACCTGTGTGTTTCCCACAGGCCAGCTCTTTGGCTGCTGTGCTTTAGGTCAAAGTAACCCCCAGCAGCCTCTGCCTTCTGGCAAGGCATCAGATCCTTATTTGCCACTTAGCCTTTTTGCTAGCCTAGTGAAAAGATCATTTCCCTTCTCTTTAAGAGGGGAAAATCAACAAGACTTTGTCATGTTTGGTGCAGTAGTTTTCAGGTATCATGAGGTTAAATCAAGGGTTTAA
This sequence comes from Phoeniculus purpureus, assembly GCA_028565055.1. Classification (NCBI taxonomy): domain Eukaryota; kingdom Metazoa; phylum Chordata; class Aves; order Bucerotiformes; family Phoeniculidae; genus Phoeniculus; species Phoeniculus purpureus. Next base: position 3,063 of record JAOXOE010028537.1, read on the forward strand.
CCCTTTTACAGGGTGTTACAAAGTGAATACACCCCAGGGTACAATCCTCTAACAGGCTGCTCAGTGGGGCTGCAGGATGTGTGATTCTGTGTACAAAACCCTTACTGTGCAGCTCTTCTCTGCTCAGCCTGGGTGACAGGGACAGTTCTGCTCTGTCAGCACAGCTTCCTCCAGCTGAAACTTACTGGGAGATTTAGAGTAAAGCCTCTAAAGTCTCTTGCAAGTCATCCAGTGTTTCCTTGCTTGAAGGAACTCAAGATCCACTCCACATCAGGTATCTTTGGGATTTTTTTTTTTCATAGAATTATTCAGGTTGGAAAAGACCCCTGGGATCATTGAGTCCAACCATCAACCCTACTCTGCATGTTCACCCCTAAACCAGATCCCCCAACACCACATCTAAGCGACTTTTAAACTCATCCAGGGTTGGGGACTCAACCACCACCCTGGGCAGCCCAGTCCAATGCCTGACCACTCTCTCTGTGAAGAAGGGGTTGGACAAAGATGGTGACCCTGCTCTGGCAGGGGGATTGGGCTAGATGATCTTTCAAGGTCCCTTCCAATCCCTAACGTTCTGTGATGTGTGTAGGTGAGTTCACTTGCTGCCACTTACCTGCCTGACATCAGGGATGTGTCTGTATTTCAGTGCCCTTTAGGTTTTATTCTTTCACTGCAGGAATTTAGTTTGTGAAATTCAGCCTCCTCCCGCGCCCAGACTGGACAGTCCACACACCACCAGCCCGTTTTCTCTGAGGCTCCTGGTTTCCCATTGCTGCTAGTGGATGTCAGGCCAACCCTGAGAGCAGGAAAGCTCCTGGGCTGTAGGTCTCAAACCATCTTGACCTGAGGCAGCAGCCAGATGGCTTTTCCTGCACTTTACTGTGTTTTGGTGTGGTGGCCCTTGTTGAGAAGGTCTAGCAGCATGGAGCATCATATTGCAGACAAGATTAAAAACCCTGTTGGGGCTAAGCAACTCCTACTATGCATTGAGGTTTTCTTTACCTCTAGATGTCAATACAGTGATTCTTCTCCTTCCCCCACTCCAATGCACACGGGCACTTGCACGTCTCCCACCTTAACAAAGAAAGGGTGAATCATTCATTGGAACCCAGCTGGATGGGTTTCACTGCACAGCCATGCGACTTGTAGTGTGCAGTGTCACCTATAAAAGAGCTTTAATTATGGGGTGTCAGGAGAGGGTATTTTTTAAGGGAGGGGGGAAGCAAGGAAAATTTATATCTTTAAGGAGGAGGAAATAGATATTTTACTGCCACCTCTGATTTTGGAAGGAATTTTCCTTTTAGAGTTACTTGCTTTTAGATCCAAACTACTGCTCCTTAAAGGTTTCACACACAGGCAGTAGGAAGACGCTGCAGTGTGGAGGTAAAACTATGGCTATTTTCAGTGAAAATGATGGAGTTTGTTCATGAAATGGTGTGAAATCCAGGTCTTTGTACGTGTGCAGATGGGTACGTGCAGCATGCACACATGTGTGTGTCTGCTGGGTTACGCAGCACTGCAAGTTGGCTGCAGAACGGTGTCGGTTCCACAGATTGGATCAACTGGGAAGACAAAAGTTCCTGGGGTTGCCACTGCTTTGAGCGGTGATGAATGCAGAGTGCTGTCTGCTCTGAGTCACCCAGCGGGGCTGTGCTCATCTCACCCAGCCGAGCTGTAAGGGCAGCCCTTTGGATGCCCTTTCCCTGCCTGTGTGGAAGGAGGGTGGCAGACTCTGATCCTCAACAAGTGAACTGGTTCAAATGATTGTCAGTGGGGAGAAGAGCAGTGGAGTGGGGGTCATTGTGACTGGCAAAGAGATGTGTTCTGTGGAGAGAACAGAGCGAGCAGGACCAATGGCCCTGAATCACCACTGTTCTATCTGCAGAAGTCTATCGATGCAGTGGGAACGTGGCACATTGTCACCTCCCAGGGGCATGCACCAAAGATCTCACTTGGCCGCTGTTTTGCCTAAGTCCCCCAAATACTAAGTCACTCACATCATGGGAGTGAAGGAAGTGCCCCTTGCAGTGGGGAATAAAAGGGGACTCAGAGACATCAGTGACCAGCCCCCTGCATTGTCACCCACCTCCTCATCTGTGGAGACTGACTAGTAAGATGGCTGGAGACACCGGGAAGTGAGGAGCAAGGGTGGGTTGTACCACGTCAGATGCTGCCATGGTCTGGGGTGGTGACCCAAACTCACATAGTTTCCTTCTCTTCCCTTCCCTCTTCTCTACTCTTTGAGCAGGGCATCTAACAGCTGTAGTAACCTCCACTTCTATGCAGACCTATGGTGCAAGTCCCCTAAATCCTACTCAAGTGGATCCATGAATCTGAGTGACTGCCTTTCCTTTCTCCGACTGGGACATGACAGAGGGCAACAGGCAAAGGTGGGTTTTTTCCCTCTGACTGGTTGTTCTTTTCCTTTCCCATCTGCACAGTGGTGCCTCCCACACCTCCCTGAATCAGCGGGGTTTGCAAAGTGATTTCAAGCTGTTCTGTGGGAGTGCGTCAGGGTCACAACCAGTTCTGTACTTTTTGCAGAACTCTTCAGAGTATTTTCTTGTTCCTTCTTGCAAGGGTCTTGTTTTAACAAATCACCTACAGCGCTGACTATTTGATAGGCTACAGGCTGGGGGGAGAGTGGGTGGAAAGGTGCCTGGCAGAACAGGACCTGGGTTTATTGGTCAAAGTAGAGTATCCTGGGCACGTGATGAGCAGATGCAGAAGAAGTGATCATTCGCCTGGATTCAGCGCTGGTGAGGCTGCACCTTGAGTTCTGTGTTCCGCGTTGGGCTCCTCACTACTAGAATCACAGAACATTAGGGATTGGAAGGGACCTCGAAAGGTCATCTAGTCCAATCCCCCTGCCACAGCAGGATGGCCAAGTCGTGCAGGAGTTGCGTCAAAGGAAGCACAACAAAGCTTGGGAAGGGTCTGGTGGACAAGTCTTATGAGGAGCAGCTGAGGGACCTGGGATTGTTTAGTCTAGAGGAGTCTCAACGCTACTTTTTACCTGCAGCTGCTGCAGGAGGACATAGTCTCCTTAGTAAACGTGGGTGCAAATGTCAGCGCTGCCAACCAGGCTGAAGTCAGTTCTGCCTTCGGAAAATGCAAAGTTTTGGGTAAAATTCACAGATTTACATTTCCCTTCAGCCCGCCGTCATAAAACCACTGGGATGCTGAGTGCTGATTCCTTCGTTAAGCACATTGTGAGCAGTGCAACTAACGAAACCTGCTTTTCAGTGAATGAAGTTGGCAATTTCTTCTGTACTCTCAATCCCATCGCATCCACTGCAACTGCAGTGCAGCGGACTACGCTACAGCGCTTCTTCCCTGCCACGTCCCATTTCACCCTGAACTTCCCTCCCCTCTGTCCTTGTCCTCAATACTTCCTCCACCGGTTTCCCCAGGAGTCAGTACCCTCAGCTACTTGCTGGTGGCCATCAGGAACATCCATCACCACTCATCCACAGGTTGGATGTTGTGGACCACGCTCAACAGTTCTTCAGGGGAAGACGCTGACTCGTGTCTCTCCTTTGTCCCAAACGGCCACGTCCCAGGGTAAATTCGTATTCAGTTGCACCAGGCAGAAGAGCTAATGAGTTGAAATTGGAGGACTGAGCAGTGAACCGATTATATAATTGCATCAGTCTCCTTTCTTTGGAAAACAGGGCTTGGGAGGCCCAAGTCTTGTGGATGCCTGAGCATGTGAGGAGCATTTGGAGAGCTGTAGGTGGCACAGTGACTGAAGAAAATAGATGAGTCCGTTGTGGGACGTTGGTAACTTTGGGAAACCTAAAAGGCAAACAAGTGCCCTGAAAAAAGCCACGTGGGAGTGAAAAGTAGTGGCATAAGGAATGAGAGGGTCAGGCTTCCTCCAAGAACCATCCAGAAGCTTACATTTACTGTACAGGCGTTTCAAGTTGTCTTTTAATTGTTATTAAGTGCTAGGAAGGTGTTTGGAGATGTTCAAATGGAATGATACTGTGGAACGGTGAAGATCTATTTAAACTTCATGGAAGTGCACTCTCGGGGCCATTTCCTTTTTCTCCTCGAGTGGTAGCCCTGGTGAAAGTCTGTCTCTTGGGGACAGCTCTGAGCTTTTCTCTAGTGGGTCAGGAATGTGGCAGTGAGATGCCCGGCTTGCTGAGCTTTTCCCTTTCGTTGCCTGTGCTGTGAGGTGCCTGGGCTCAGAGGGTTTCTGGGGTGGAATTGGGGCTCTAACAGCTGGCTGAGCTGCTTTGATGTCAACAGCTGGCCCTTCTGAGCTCTGGAATTGTCAAAATAGCAGCTTTTCCATATGATGTTGGTGAAGTGACCCCACATCGGTGTGAGCTGAGCACAACGTGTGGTGCATCCGCAGTGGGAAAAGCAAGTGAAGATGGGCTGCGTTGGATGGGACAGGCTCGAGTTCAAGTGCTGCTGGACTCAAACCCTGTTTCTCTCCTAGGAACTGAAGTTCTCTCCCACACAGCCTGTGGTTAAAGCGGGCAACTGCGTAGGAACAACTGAAGAGTTTGTTGTGTTTCCACTGACAATCTGGAGACAGTCTTGCAAACTCCACCCTACCTTTGCCAACAAGTCCTGTTTAAGTGATTTTTGGGAGACACACTTTCTTTTAAGCACTTTTTGGGCTGGCTGGAGGACGCCCATGCCAGCCACCTGCTGCACTCAGGGGTGGCTTTTGTGTTGACCAGGTCAACTTTTGTTCTTGAGCCTCCTTCTGTAAATAGGCAACAGGCAGCAGGAGAGATGAACCAAATAACCCCTGAATTTCCCTCTTGGCTGTCTGCAGGACTAGTGCATTAGGAACTCTATGGCAAATCAGTTCTACATTCAATCCTCCTAAATACCTCTGTGGGGACCGAAAGGCTTCATAAGAGTTAGGAAGAAGCACTCGATCCCAGGTGCACAATCTGTTTTGCTCCTTTTTCAGTCTCCTTGCTTGTGACCTCAGTTCTGTACGGCACGCTCCAGGGATGCTCACACAAAACCAGCTCTAAGCAAAGGTAGCCATCTATTTAACCAGAGTAGGTGTAAGGGCTGAAGGTCTGATGTCAAATGGACAGAAGCTCTTCTGCTGAAATGGCAATTTATTACCTGCTTACACAACTTGGTGCTGGTAGGGCTTTCCCAGGAGATGCTGCTTCAAAACCTGACCCCAAATGCTTCATTTCACGTTAGTGATGAAACCCCGAGAATACGTGGCAGACCCCTTTGTGCACTTCATTAGGTGGCTGGTGCAAGGTTCCTTGATTTCCAAATCTAATCTGCATAGGCACAAAGATCACAGAGCAATCTGGAGACTTGTTCTTTAAGCAGAAGGGAAAATAACAACCAAGGGAGTAATTAAACCACAAAAAGTGTGTACAAATAGGATAGTTTCTGACAGAAAGCCACGGGGGGCATCTTCCTCTGTAATTTTTGTTTTAATGGCAGTATTTAAGAGAAAAGGGAGAAAGAAACAAAAGTCACTGGGAAATAATCTGATTTTTAGTTTGCAACAGCTACGAAGGTTTTAAAAGGTTTTATTTTTACCTTGTGTTGTCCTGTTTTTACCATTCTCTTTTCTTTAGCTCTACTCTACAGAGATTAAAGAGGTTCTTCAGAGCTGCAAGGTATGGCAGAGGTACAAGGCTAGCGTGTCCTGCAGCTTCCTGGCATAAAGTCCTGTAAATCTGCACCAGCTCTTCATAAATTCCTGGACAAACATGTTCTCAGGTAAGCACTACGTTTTACTAATGGCATGTGGTCCCCTATGAATCACAGAACATTGGGGATTGGACCTCGAAAGATCATCCAGTCCGATCCCCCTGCCAGAGCAGGATCACCTAGACCAAGTTGCACAGGAACACATCCAGGAGGGTTTTAAATGTCTCCAGAGAAGGAGACTCCACAACCCACCATGGGCAACCTGTTCCAGTGCTCCATCACCCTCACTGTAAAGACGTTCCTTCTGACATTCATATGTAATCTCCTATGTTCCTTATACCCATTGCCCCTCATCCTGTCACTAGATGACATTAAGAGCAGCCTGGCTCCATCCTCCTGATGCCCACCCTTCACATTGTTATAGACATTAATGAGGTCACCCCACAGTCTCTTCTCCAAGCTCAAGAGACCCAGCTCCCCCAGCCTTTCCTCATAAGGGAGGTGCTCCACTTCCTTCATCATCCTCTTTTCACTACACTGGAAGGCTTCGTGCCTTCCATGTATTATTTTAGTGAAAGTAAAAAATCTCTTGGCCCGACAGAACTGCTGTAGAGTGTTTCCTTGTCCAGGCTGGGCTTGTAGGGCTCAGGATGGACATTCTGTCTGGTGCTACTTTTTGTGACCAATTCTAATCAGAGCACCACAAGATAACTCTGTTTTCATTTTTGTCAAGCACTGTTTGGCTTCCATTGTCCTGTTGCTCTCCTCTTCTAGCAGGATCTTGGCACTATTGAGCCAAAGCTTTATTCTCAGACAAACCTATCACAGAATCATCACAGTTGGAAAGGATCTTCTAGATCACAGAGTCCAACCATACCTACAACAACAAAAAACTTAAATAGCTGAATCCCTAAATACCCGGTTGATCAACAAACACAACTCCCTCCATGCCTGCCACTATAGCAGGGCATGAAGCACCATGTCTACATGCTTCTTAAATACCTCCAAGTATGGGGACTCAACCACCTCCCTGGGAAGGCTCTTCCAGTGCCTCACCACTCTTTCTGTAAAGAATTTCTTCCTAATATCCAATGCTAACCTCCCCTGCCTCAACTTCAGACCATTTCCCCTGGTTTTGTCAGTAGCTACTAATTGCTGAGAGTGCTTAGAGGGCTTGTGAGAGCAGGACATGTCATGAGATGTGCACTTGGGATGACTTCTGGCCCACAGCCTCCCCAAAAACATCGATGCAGCCACAGCATTCAGTTTCCATTGCTGGTATTCTCCTTGCAACATCCTGTCAGATTATCAGTTAAAATGGCCAGATCATTCTGATGCTGAGCACTGCTTTCAGTTCATCTGTGGTGGCAGTTCTGCTCTGGCATGGGGCTGTGAAGCCCTGTGTGCTTGCCTTTGACCCCCCCAACCAGCCCGATGTTCCTCAGCTCTCCTCAGCGTGTCGTTCTCTTTGCAAATGCCTTCTTTTCAGTGTAACCAATCTCACTGCGTAGGACTGATTAATTTTATTCTGCAGTGCAGAGATCTGCTGCATATTGAGTAGTTGTGCAAGATGCAGCCTGGTCACAGCCATTGTAGGTTTTTAGTGCCTTATTACAGCAGATAGTGAATCAGGTCTGTGCTGCTTCTGCCTCATTTACTGCTGGAGGTTGGATAAGTAAAGATTCCCTAACAACACAGGGGAAGAAAAAGGATCTTGCTTGCTTTTTATTCATCTGCCAGTGCTGGTCTTTTGTTTTTTGCATAGGTGAGGTTTTGATGTTACAGCGGTGTTTTTAAGTCTCTGTGAGTCACGCTTCATATATTTGTACAGCACGTTGCTAGGTGGATGTAGGCAAGTTACCTGGAAAGACTGGAAAGGAGGGTAAATTATCCTTTGTAGGTATTTAGGCTAATAGTGCAGGGTGGCAGATTCAGACATTTAATGTAGCTCCAGCCTCTCTGCCCAGCACTGCGTTTTTCCATATGAAAAAGTCTTCTGGGTGTTTGAATGAACTGGTGTTTGGGCCACATGTTTTCTGTGTCATGGGGGATGAATGAAGGAGGATTTAAAACACACTCTTATTGGAGGCTGTGTTGAATTCTTGCTGCTTGGTTGTTCTGCCTTTCATTCTGTGGGAAAACCCGCCTGAGTATGTTCCTGTGCACCTTGGTCTAGGTGATCCTGCGCTGGCAAGGAGTTTGGACTGGATGATCTTTCAAGGTCCCTTCCAATGCCTAGTGTTCTGTGATTCAGTGATCTGTTAGCAGTTGCCTGTCTTAAAGTTGTTAGTCATCTTGGGAGACAAGTAGAGGAAATGATGTGGTGCAAGGTCAGGCAGTTTTACTCTTTACTGTTAGATTATCGATTTATCAATGGCTAAACATGAGGCAGTAGTATGCCCAGGTGGCCAAAAGGCCAATGGCATCCTGGCTTGTATCAGAAATAGCGTAGCCAGCAGGAGTAGGGAAGCGACTGTACCCCTAGACTCAGCACTGATGAGGCCACACCTTGAGTATTGGGTTAAGTGCTAGGCCCCTCTTTACAAGAAAGATATTGAGGTGCTGGAGTGGGTCCAAAGAAGAGCAGCATCATTGGTGAAGGATCTGAAAAAGAAACATGAGGAGCAGCTGAGGGAGCTGGGGCTGGTTATTCTGAAGAAAAGGAAGCTGAGGGGAGACCTTGTTGCTGTCTATAAGTACCTGAGAAGAGGTTGCAGAGAAGTGGATGTTGGTTTCTCCTCACAAGTGACAAGTGATAGGACAAGAGGAAATGGCTTTAGGTCGCACCAGGGGAAGTTTAGGTTAGACATTAAAAAAACTTTTTCATTGAAAGGGTAACCAGGCTGTGCAGAGAGACATGTTTCAAAGCCGTGTAGATCTGGAACTTAGAGACAGGGTTTAGCAGCGGGCTTGGTGCATTTGGGTTATTAGTGGTTGAACTTGATGATCTTAAAAGAGTTTTGCTAATCAAAATTATTCTGTAATTGGAGAATGATGGCCAGCCTTTTGTTTTTACGTCCATTAGTTCCTTCATTTATTAAGAAAACACTGTCAAGGATAGCCCAGTTCATTCAAACCTAGTTAATTACTCTTGAATAAGTTACTTCAGCCTTACTTCCAGCATAGAATTTGTTTTCTTTGATGTTCAATACTCCTTGTCTCCAGCTGAGTTGACAAGTCCTTGAGGTCAGCTAGTTTGTCTGGCCAGAGATGAAACTGGTTAACTGCAAAGACTTTGCCAAGCTATAGACACAATTTCCAAGGTAGAAGGTGATGAAATTAATACTTATTTCATTTTCTTTAGAATATTTGTGCAGAAGTAAATTCACTATCCCCACAATACAAAATTTGTGATAAGCTGGTAAGACCTAATACTGATGTCAACAGGTAAAGAAAAAAGAGGATAGCTGTAGAGTCTAGATTATCTGTAACACAGAGCATGAGAAATAGCTGCAGCTTTCCAAATGCTGGTGAGAGAAATTGTTTAGCTAGATGTCCAAGTTAGATGCAAGTAATAGTATGAGGGGAAATAGCCTTAAGCTACACCAGGGAAGGTTCAGTTTGGATGTCAGGAGGAATTTCTTTACTGAAAGGGTTGTCAGGCATTGGAACAGGTTGCCCAAGGAGGGGGCTGAGTCAGCATTCCTGGAGGTGTTTAAGAGAAGGGTAGATGTTGCACTGGGAGACAGAGTTTAGTGGTGCTGATAGGGCTAGGAAAAGGTTGGACTTCATGATCTTGAAGGTCTATTCCAGCTGAAACTGTTGTATCGTTCTATGTCCACAACTGTGCTATAACCCTGGCAGTGTCAAGTGCTCAAGCAAGTTATTTCAGTAGTCACTTGGGCTTCCCCTGTGCAGTTGTCTTTAGGGTTAAGCTGTTGGATAACTGTACCCTGCTCACAATTTTGGGCCAGCCATATCACATTGGTTTTGATACTTCCTGAGTTACCTGAAGAAGAAGACATAAGCTTGAACAAAGGAGGTTCTACATCAATCTGAGAAGGAACTTCTTCCCAGTGAGGGTGACAGACCAATGGAATGGGTTGCCCCAAGAGGTTGTGGAGTCTCCTCTGAAGTCGTTGAAAACCTGCCTGGACATGTTCCTGTGCGACTTGGTCCAGGTGATCCTACTCTGGCAGGGGGATTGGACTTGGATGATCTTTCGAGGTCCCTTTCAATCCCCAGTGTTCTCTGATTCTGCAATTCTGGAATTAAGTTGAGTTTGCGTTTAGAGAGGTCAGAGATCACTACTGAGAGACATGGCTTAAAGAAAAATGGGTGTTTGATAACAGACAGATCCAGAAGAAGATTTTGGCTGGTGAGAGGCACCTCTGGACATCTCTGGTGCAGCCTCCTGCTCCAAGCAGAAAGAAGTAGATCAGGTTGTTTTTGGCCTTTTTCAGTGAAGTTTTGAATGATACCCTGAGTGAGGCTTGATAGAGTTATGGTAATGTGTGGACTCAATGATATTTAAGGTCTTTTCCAACATAAACCATTCTATGGTTCTATGGCAGAGATCCCACAACCTCTCTGAACTCTCGTTCCAGGGTTTGACCACCCTCCTGGTGAAAAAAAAAAAAGATATGTAATGAGAATGTCCCATATTGTTGCTCATGTCCAATGCTTTTCCATACACCTCTGAGAAAAGTTAGGCTCCATCTTCTTGCTGCTATTCTGTTAGGTGGCTCCAACCAGCAGTTTGATCCCCCTCTGAGGCCTTCCTAGGGCTAAATGAACACAGTTCTCTGACACTTTCATTGAATATCTGTGGTGGGTCCTTCGTGGATCCACATAGGTTATGTAGTAGGTCCACCTTGGACCTCATCTTTCCCACCTGAGAATCATCAGTGTTGTGGGTTAGAGACTCTGAAACAACCAAGGAGATCCCACAAGGCAAGACAAAGTTCTCCCATCACAGATTTTCTTCAAAGTGAAGAATTTTCTCTCAGCAGCAGCAGTGCAGCTCTGAACAGACGCCAAGATGGAGAAGATGATGACAGAAGTCACTGGCAGCAGGGGGAAGAGTAGGAGGGGCAGAAGCTTGTCTTTTCATGCTTTTCAACCCCAAAGTTTTCTGCAGGAAACACATACATTCTGCTCAGCATTTAAAGCACAATGGTATCTCCTTCTTTTGCTGAAACCACTTGGTGGCTGCTGCTTGACTCACACTATTCTGTCAGTGGTGATCTTGCAGTGCAGAGGAAATGCAGGAGTTGGGAAGGTAACAGCTATAACAGTAGCAGTAATTGCCATGAGTTTTCTGATCGCCTCTGCACTAGAGGTTTCTTCGGTGTTTTGGGTAGACTCTTAGCAATGAGACAGCTCATCTATGCACGTGAATTGTAAAATAATTTTAGCATAAATTTAAAGATTCAATTCTTGAACTTCTTTGAAGGTGAGGGTGGTTATTTGCTTTCTGCAGGTGAAAATGCAAGAAATATGAAGTCTGTTACCCAAACCCAAAGATATTTCTAATTGCAAAACTAATGTCACATCTTTATTTCTTACTATTTATTTTATTAGTTTCATTGCTGCATTGAAAATCATAGAATGAGAGAATGTTCTAGGCTGGAAGGGACCTCCAGAGGTTATCTAGTCCAACCTCCCTACAAAGGGACAACTCCACCTACGTCAGGTTGCTCAGAGCCTCAGCAAGCCTGACCGTTAAATGACTCCAGGGATGGGGCCCCCACCACCTCCCTGGGTAGCCCAGTCCAGTGATCAACCACCCTCATATTGAAGAACTTCTTTCTAATATCCAGCCTAAACCTGTCCTTTCCCAGCTTGAATCCACTGCTGCTTGTCCTATCTGTACAAAAGACCTCTTGAAAAGACCTTCCCCTGCCTTCATGTAGCCCCACTCAGGTACTGGAAGGTCAAAAGAAAGTCTCCCCAGAGCCTTCTTTTCTCCAGTCTGAACAGCCCCAACTCTTTCAGCCTGTCCTCATACAAGAGATACTCCATTCCCCTGATCGTTTCAGTGGCCCTTCTCTGGACACGCTCCAGTCTATCTACATCCTTCTTTTGCTGAGTCTCCAGAACTGGAAACAACACTCCAGGTGAGGTGTCACCAGGGCAGAGCAGAGGGGCAGAATCATCTCTTTTGATCTGCTGGCCACAATTCTTTTGATGCAGCCCAGAATGTGATCAGCCTTCTGGGATGTGATTGCATACTGGTGGCTCGTGTCCAGTTTTTCACCTACGAGTACCTCCAGGTCCCTTTCCACAGGACTGCTCTCCAGTAGATCCTCTCCCAGCCAGTACTGATAATGCAAGTTACCCCAGCCCAGGTGCAGGACCCTGCATAAATACATTAGAAATATTTGAAAACTTAAATGAGTAGAAGACTGAAGTGAATATTAGTTTCTTGCAGTTTGAAATTGATCCATGTGGAGAAAATACACACAAAAGAGAACCCAAATTTGATTTTTTAAGTGCTGTGTGATGGAAGTTTTTCACGTAGTGCAAGTTTTTAAGTATTAAACTGGAGTTTCTACTCATATCACTACAAGATATCCTAGGGTGGAAGGGTTTTCCAGGCACTCAAAGGTATTTTTATTCATGACAGCATGGCAATTGACTGTAATTTTTAAAGTTGCTTCAGATCAAGGATCATTTTTTCCTTTTTCTTACTTTTCTGAGATAAAATTTAGAGCTTTACTGCTCTCTGTGCTGTGATTGTCATGCATGAAGAGGACGTATGAGGAAAGAGGGCTGTTTCCTTCTGCCTTAAAGGAAAGTAAGACAGTCCTGTCATCTGGCTGCACAGGAGGTTATTAACATGATTGTTCTTGTGGGCTTCGTAATCGTGATCAGCCTCAGGACTGATCTGCAAGAATCCCAAAGTCACACCTGACTGTCAGCCTCCATCTGCTACTGCAGAATGGCATGAATGCCAGGAGAGCAACTAGTTGTAAGCTGGGGTGTACTTCTGTTGAAAAATTAATAAAAGCCTCAGAAACCCAGAGGTGATGGTGCTGCAAGCATTTGTCCCATTTATATAACCAGCTGGTGTGGCCAACTTTCTCTACAGTCTGTTATATTCCTTTTGCTTCATGCAGAATTGGCACAGTCTTCCTTCTTCCCCCTTCTCATTAATGTTGATAAATAAAAAAAAAAAAGCTGGAGAGGGACTTTTTAGGATCTCAGGTAGTGACAGGACTAGGGGGAATGGAGCAAAGCTGGAGCTGGGTACATTTAAACTGGATGTGAGGAGGAAGTTCTTCACCGTGAGAGTGGTGAGAGCCTGGAATGGGTTGCCCAGGGAGGTGG